>UYYA01000349.1:0-67515 GCA_900624975.1 Angiostrongylus costaricensis
GTGAGAAAGAGTTGCTGTTCTTCTCTAGAAAATTCCTCAACAGTATTTAAGCTCTGATTGTAATTCGATTGCGGAGATTCGATCGGTAGACACGAGATCATCGCTGGATACTAACTCATGGGTTTTAATAAATACAGGACGGGATATGTTGGTAAGTCAATTTTGAGATGAGAGATAACTGATGGTTTAAACCCAGCCGCTCTTGCCACTTTAACACCCACTCGTTGTTTGACTTTCGGTATGGGCTTTTAAATTCCTTCTCAGACGATGGACGATAAAGGTAAGCATCTTTAAGCTGCTTTTCCGGTTATCTCAACATCTAACTGATAGGAATTACAACGAACTCTCCACCCTTATCACTAACCGATAGTCTTATGTTTTTTGTTCTTATCAGCTCTCGTACCTCCCGCATACTACGTTTTTGTATTTCAGTGAGGTTGGAGCAGTATCTCTTAGCGCGAAAGTGATTAAGGACTTTGAAAGTTTCATTCGTAAAATTTCATTCCGAATTTTGACATCAACTTCATTATTGAACTCTTGTTGTCTAAAGAACGGTTGAGGAAATGGTGGTACTGGTGTTGCCCCTACTTGCCTTGTTGTTCGCGCCTATTTTGCGCTTCATCCCTAGCTTTTTTGCGGAGTCTATCTTGAAGTTCATGGAAACTACATGCGACCCTACGCAAGGTTATCTTAGAAATGGGTTCAGATGGTGAGAAACTCGCTCCCAATTCTAATAACGAGGGCGCACCGTCAGGGAGGATCATGCCTCCTAGCACGCTTAGTCTTGAATTTCTTTGCCCATGATTTATTCTGCTGTAACCCGTTAATGTCCAACGCTTCTACTTCGTTAATTTCCAGCGCTTTGTAATTTTATTGGAGTTAACTATATATTTGTTACTAGCTAATATATAGAGTTGTTTCGATGCTTTGTTTCTTTATGTGCAATGTATCTTTCGAAGTATCGTATTTTAAGCAGTGTAGCCGCAAAATGAACTCGTACGACGATGTTTCTTTTTTTGCAAATTATTAAGTGTAGAGAATGTCTCTTCTGGTCCCATTCCAATAATTTTGATCTACCTTCGACTAGCTTCAAATGAGTAAATACAAAAAAGTAAGCTCTCGACGTTTGTCAATACTTAAGGGATGCGGCACGCTTTCCATTCTCGTAGAGATGATTGAATGCATATCTGGCCTCGACAACAACTCGCGGTGGCCTGCCATATCGGGCTAGTGTTGCTATACTCCTAGACAAGTCTGGTGGCAATTTGCCAACTCCGGAGGGACGGAAAGTTTGGTGAGCTGCGAGGATTGACCCCATCCGAATTGTAGAGAGCCTTTAACGGCTGCGCTACACATGACCAATGAGTATACATAGTGAAGTAAAAAAGAAAAAAAAGTAAAAAAGAAACCCTCGAACCCACTGAACGAAATATGGACAGTAGTATCCATACGGTTGTTTGGACCAAATAGCTATGGACACTATAGTGTAAGGAGCGCTATAGGTTGAGTTATGTGAACGAGCGTTCAGCTGTTAATGGAACTACTGGTCGGGAAACATCCACGTGGTCACCCATTGAACATGCCGATTTATTCCTCAAAGCAAGGTTTATTTCCAATCATTTGGTAAACTCGTTCATTTTTTCTCCGAGGAAAAGAATTGCACAAGAGAACAGTTTCGCTTTTAGAAAATTATCCCTTTGAAAGGTTTAAGAAAAAGAGTTCAGGCATCAAGCGAAATACTAACATACTCTTTTTTTTCGATTTAAACTTGTGTAGCTTAAGAAATCACTTGACTATTAAAATTTACTTAAGTGATAGAATGGAGACATAGTGGTAGTGCTTCTCTCACATACTGACTTACTTCTGCTACATACTTCCCTTCTCTTACATTATATAGTTGATGTCTGATTACTTGAATAATCCGTCTAAATGAAAAGTCATACAATTGACCTTAGCACATTTTTCGTTTAACTGGTACTCATTACACTCTATTTTTGCCTAGTGTCGCATTTTTTTTTAGTATCGTAAGATTCTCTCTTTGGAATCCCAAGTAACCTATTCCATTGCGTTCCCAGATACATCGCATTTACGACTATTCAGTTATCGTCGTGGTCGATAGGGAAGTTTCAGATTTTCCATCAGGTTTCTTCAAGGATGTCGTCTATACTTGACATTGGTTTACTCTTAGCTGCACTTCTAGACCTAAAACCTAAACTCTATTTGATAATGTTCTCCATCTTTCTTCGTTATCAATCATCTGGAATTATCAATCAATGCCGAGGTTAAAAGAAAATCGGTCATGGGAATTACTTGTCATTCTTTTGGTATCTATCAAACTGCTTTCTGCGCATATCCACTGTGGTGTTTACAGAATGTTACTTTTTATTTGCTGCTTATAATTGTTTCTCACGGCAAGGTGTGATGTGGAATGCAACCACTACCCAAACCAGATGGAACCCACGAAAGGCAAAGCAAGGGTTTCAGTAGTGCAATAGGCAACATGTGATCAGCTTAAATCTTTGCATCTAAGAGAAACTACTTACACCACATGTTTTGTTTTATTCTCCTTATTTATCAGAATTCCTCATATTTTTTCCGACAATTAATTGCAGTACTGCATCATCGACCTAAAGAAATTATAGAAAGACGAAGAAAGATGGAGAACATTATCAAATAGAGTTTAGGTTTTAGGTCTAGAAGTGCAGCTAAGAGTAAACCAATGTCAAGTATAGCCGACATCCTTGAAGAAACTTGATGGGAAATCTGAAACTTCCCTATCGACAACGACGATAATTGTATAGTCGTAAATGCGATCTATCTGGGAACGCAATGGAATAGGTTACTTGGGATTCCAAAGAGAGAATCTTACGATACTAAAGAAAAAAATGCGATACCAAGCAAAAATAGAGTGTAATGAGTATTGTTACCCATTGCACTACCGAGGCACCTCCTTTGCTTTCTCTCAGCCGTTATGGTTGTTTCATCTTAGTGCTCTTTATCTTCCTAAACAGATCTAGTAAACTGTATTTATGAAGAAAATTATGATCACTAGATTCCAACGAGATACTGGTTGACTATTTTTTTGAAGTGCTGAGCTTACCGCGGTTAGTGCAGTGGAAGTGATGCCGTTCATAACGCGGAAAGGGCACTCTATTCTGCCGTTGGCCCAGTTCCACCTAGGTCCCACCTAGCCTCCATCCATTCGGGGTAAGTGGATTGATGTCAAATTTGTCTGCGACCAGCTCACCAATTTAAATCCATTTGCGGATATTCCAGTTACGTATATCCCAGAAATCTTGGGAGATAGACTCGACCGACATTTAACGACGTTAATGAAGAAAACAACAATCCTTTAGCAGTGGCCGAACCCAAACGCAAAGTATTCGAAGATCTTTGTATGGTACATGCAAAAAAAAATGGAATACAGGAAGTGAATAGATCTGTACAATATTATGCGTGATGTCGGATCATCTAAAAGAAATCTCAGTTACTGAAACCAACGAATTGGCTTTCATTCGCTTCTTATTTAAATCATCAATGTCCGGTGGTAACAGCTTGTATTTCTTCCGGGTATACATCGTTGCGCACATCGTGCAGAAGTCGGTGTTTTTATCAGCTAGCACAAAGCGCAGTAATAATATTTCGAAACCGACTTTCTCTAAACCTCGGTGTGACTAATCAATATGTATTCTTTCATGACGAGCTTGCACGAGGTTGATAAATATATTTATTTTCGGCTAACGTTTCGACGTCTTCGTCTTCCTCAGAGCCGATGGTCCGAGTCGATGGTCCATGATTGTTGTTCACCTCGATGTTGCGTTTTCGCCTTCGTGTCGAGCCAGGTCTTCCTCAGTGAGCCATCTTCTCGAATCGAATGAGGCATCCTCACTCAGTGATGCCCTTTTATACACGATGCTGATGGTGGATATATAGTGATAATGTCCGGTGGTAACAGCTTGTAATTCTTCCGGGCATACATCGTTGCGCACATCGTAATTTATTTACTTACATCGTTGCGCGCATCGTAATTAATTTACTTAGTAGCATTTGCTGCTAAAATTTAAACTATACCACAGAATTTTTATTTATTAGCTTCCACGTTATCTATTTTATATTTTCCTAGAGGGCGCGTGTGGCGCTGTGGTTCGAGGCGCCACTGCGACGCGCACGTGGAATCGATCCCAGCGCTCATGGCCCACCAAGCCCTCCATCCCCTCGGGGTCGGAAAATTGGTGCCGTACTTGTCTGGGAGGATAGCAGCACTGACTCGATACATCGGTAGGCCACCATGAGTCATTGTAAAGTCCAGATATGCATTCAAACACCTCCAACGATACTTAATGAAGCTGAATGCATAGCGCATTCCTCAGGGATTGATCAACGTCGAGAGCTTTATACTTTTTTAGGTTTATATTTCCTTACATTTCCCATTCCCATGCAAGTTGGTGGCACCCATTGTTTTATTTCAGCGCTAGTGCTACTAGTCGGCAATTACCTCTGTTCAACGTTATCTAACTAGATGGCGATAGTGGCCTATTGCTTTTTGTCGACCGTCTTAAACAGCGTACAAACTACATCGACTTTTTGGCACGTGCAGCGCACTGGTTATAGGTGCTTTACGACGATAACGTGGTGCTTGGTTCTATCCTCTCAACAGTGCTTTCCAAACCTTTCATCATTCCGAAGTCAGCAAATTGCTACCAGGCTTTCCTCTAAAACTAGGATATACATTATGGGTAGATCATCAGGGAGTTAATTTCCAGAGAAAATATGAATGCAATCACCTTTGCGATACTACGGATGGAGTCGAATGCATGGTGCATCTCTAAGAGGATGCTAATTGACACCGAACGCTTTATTTCTCATCCCTTATAGGATTGTTCTTCTCGTGTTTCAAGCTTCAGCATTGCAATCTCAGAAATGACAACAATACTAAGTTGGTGCCGCTGTAAATTTGGTTATTTGACTGTGTCTTGATAGAAAATGAAAACATTTCCTCTTTTATCCAAACTCGCCTTGGACATTTCTGCAGTTATTCCATTAAAATATTTCATGATTTTTCTAACTGAGGAGTTTATTTGCAATTTCGGAACAAAAACCATGAAAAATGCTGGATAAAGGTTTTTTAGCTATCAGTTAGTATTGTGTGTGAGACTCATGTGGATGGTTCTTAGCATTTTACCTTAATTTCTTTTTTCTGTTTTCATGATATACCTCGCTATTCAAATGCTCATTGTTAAGTCCTATGATCGATGATCATTCTAATCCCTACGATCTTGTCTTACTGCAAATGCTTTTTAACGAAGCACGAGGTCAATGCCTATCCCACTTGGCTCGCTCACAATAATACTCATCAGTCCTTGTACTCTGATCCTTCTCTTAACAAGTCTTAATCATCTAGAACTCGTTCCTCTTTGCACTAAACCGTTAATCACCTGGTGGCATCCTGCTGTGCTTCATTGGCGCAAACCCTTCTTACCAAGGTATAGTTATCTAGTACAAAAACCAGCCTGCGTCTTTCATGACTTAGGTTGAACATCTTCGTCCATAACATTCTCATTAAAATGCCATATTCGTTAAAACGTTTCAACACTTTTACGCTTTTGTTTTTATGTTTTTGTGCGGGTTCGAACCAGTCATTTACACGTGTATTCCACTGCATCTCCAACCAATGCACTTGTTTCACATTCACGTGTTTGGATAGAACACATGAATATAAATTTCATGTGTCATGTGACAAAATGTTGAGGTACATGAGTACATTTTGATAACTCCTCAATGTTGTTTGTATATAACGTTCCTCTTCACACTGTTCCTTGAGCCTACCATTTCTTAGGATGCATTCTGATTTCAACCTTACATGTTATGCTTACATTACTCAGTATGGAAATATTCTGCATAAGAAGTGCAAAATATTTCTGGACAGAGGACTCAAAGACTGTTTACTCGTCTTTATTCTAGACTAGAAATATCACCTAGTTAAAATTTTCAATGCTTCTGCACCGTTTTTGTTTTCACTAGCATTTTGATTCATATTCTTCTTTGTCGATAGAATAATCGAAGGAATTGCTGCTTCTTGGAAGAACAATCATGGCAAAGCAGCAAGTCTTCTTTAGAAATATATGGGCTGGCAAGGACATGTGGTGAGAATGTCCAAAAACAACGGCACAACTCACATCAACAAGTTCGTTTTTCTCTATCGCCCCAAATACAACATCATCAGATAAACGAGTTACAATCAAAGGTAAAATATTGCATCGGAGCCAGCTGAGGTTGCCATACCTTTTACGGTCATACGGCAGTATACGAATGCAAATGTCGTTTAACTATTAAAACAACCCTTGACAACTCGAAACTCCTCAATGTTGTTTGTATATAACGTTCCTCTTACTTTCTATAAACCTCGGCATAGATAATTTTTATATTTATTTATGTGATCTTATAAACTGATCTTCATAAAAGTGCTTAAGAAAAAGTGGTCTTGAAAATTATGCAACGATTATTGACATCCCACCCAATACCCTACGCAGCCAGTTAGTTCGAAACCGTCTCTATGATTGTTTGTGAGGCGCACAAAACTGTATGAACTGTCCTAACGGGAGAGTCGGGGATTGCATGAGTTTAGGTATAATATACTTGATCTCATGTAACGCATGCGGTGAGGAATATATTGGGGAAACGGGTAAACCACTTTGTGTCCGCATAAAAGAACATCTAGATGGAAGAGCTAAAATCCGTCTGAACACTCCTCTAGGTACGCATAGAGCACAAAAGATCAACGGTGATGATTTTGAAGTGAATGTGCGGATCCTAGCGCAGGAATCAAAAACATCAACAACGCGCAAAACTCTTGAGGCGTTTTGGATAAATTTCAAAAATCCAAAGATGAACCGGAAGGACGAATGCCTCACTATCACGGATGACCTGGCGCCCTATTTCAAAATGATATTTTGACCCCGAAGCGTGTCTTGCTCGCGGCCTCACGTGAAATCCCTGTGGGCCAGTCCCGCACGTAACATCACGGTGAGCGGCCTTTCTGTTAAATATGGCGTCTATTTGAAAATTTGAAAGTTTGATCTTCATTAACACTTTAACCTTTCTTTTCCACCGAATGATAAAAACACTCTAATATTAAATACGTCCAGGCTCTGAAGAAGGCGAAGTCGTGCCATCGACCAACAACATCAACAACAACGATAACGACAGCGAAGACCTGTACCAACCTCGCGTCAGCTTAAGAAGAACAGTTTATGAGATCATATAAATAAATATATCAACTATCTATGCCGAGGCTTTTAGAAAGTCGGTCTTTCGAGTCAACAGTGAACTGTTATTTCATGTTAACCATTATGGTCATTGTATTGATTGTGCAGTTATAAAAAACACCAAAATAGACTATATACTTCCAAATCCTGACAGTAATGTTTCCATGATAGGCTAGACTAGCACACAGAATAGTAACATACATACCATTCATAACGCCAGAACTATAAAACAAAGTTCCTTCAACAATTCTCTTCAACAATGTCACGTTCATAATCCCTAAATAACCTTTTTTCTTTATGACCCGTATTACGGATCCTAACACTTCGCACATTCTATTCGTCTCCTTGCATCCATCATCCTCCATGATCTTCCAAGATTTTACGTATTGTTTCAACTGTTGCTTGAGGATTTTCTTCTCATTTTGAATGCCGTAGAATGCTGATCGAGTCGATTCTACCTCGAGGGCTCCATAGAAGAGAGTTCCCACTTGGATTGCAGAGAGTGATTTCTTCCCGAACAAGTCCGATACCAATTTCCCCACGTAGGAGGGATGAGAGGCTTGGGGAGCGGTACCTAACCAGCACCGTGCTCGTGATGATCGGCATCACTACCACTGTGCTATCCGCCTTGTCTAAATCACTTTGGTTATTGAATTTTATATTGTCAGAAAATCAGAAAATGCGCAGTCGACGAGAAATTGCTCGCATTCCATTCGGAGAGCCACACTAAATGATACGCTTCATTTATGGGCTAAAATTCTTGCATCCCTCAGTTATTCTTTAACCCGTTCATGAATTAAATTAGAAGAAAGTTTAACATTCACTTATAAAATGATAGAGCAATTGCTTAAATTCATTTTAAAATCTTTTACTAACGATTAAGATAGAGAAAAATTGGTATTTCTTAGCAAAAAAATTGCTCAATTCTGCTTCCTGTGTTGCGTTTCAGTTGGTCTACCGAGTAATTTCGCGCGACTACCGTGCTACTACTAATGTTTATGGCAGAGATCGATAGAGTTAGCTGAGGAACAAGCGAAACGAAGGACCCGCATGGTGTGGTGGTGAACGCGCCACTCCCCGGAAATGACAATAGCGCGTTCGTTCCCCACCGCAGACACCTGCGGTCCAGGGTTTTGCAAATATCTCAGCATCATTGAAGTTATACTAATGTTTATGTTTTATAATTAAACCTTTCATTTAAGAATTCCATGTTAGTAAGTGTAATATGGTAAGTAGAATAAAACCTGATACCAATACGAGTAGTACAAGCTAAAGATGAAAAACATGCTATGTTCTATGGCTCTTCATTGAGCAAAATAAAATGGGCATGAATTTTGGGCGGATTCAAAAGCTTTTCAAATTTGGTTACGATAAAAGCGATTACTGCAGGGAGAAATCACAAGGTTCTAATTTTTCTTTTCTACCTACATTTTTTTCATGACAAAGTATGGTGGAAATACAATCATAGAGAAGCCGAGACATGTGCAAAACCGAGGTCCTCAGTTGTGCTTCGAACCAGCGAATACCCCTTGCTGGCACTATCTATCGCACCAGCCGAGGCTCTTGCTTTTCCTTTCTCTCAATCAGTTTTGTACCGTTCAAGTCGTTCACGAGAGATAAGAATGTCATGAGTCTGACAGGATGATTCACACTAACTGAGTCACCTATCAGTGGTGAACAGTTCCTAGAAAAAGGTAAACAGGGGATAAAGTAACTGTGTTGTTGATGAACTCAGAAGACCATATGCATTGATATCAAATCACAGATGAGTTGCAAAGTAGACAGCACGCACCGATTTCCGTGTGTACTTTTTTGACTACTTATCTCGTCGAAAAGAGATCATTTAAAACATTTCTTGTCATCATTTGATAACCTCTCCAACACAGATTTTGTGCTAGACGTGATTCATGAGAGGCTGTTCTCTATACTTACTTACTTCATACTTGATACCTGGGCGGCCGTCTGCACTGGTTGCACGGGCCCGAGCATAATTTCCATTTTTTCGGAGTTCTACTGGTTTAGCCACTTTGGATCCGCGGAGTCCTGAGGTCAGCTTGGCCAACGTCTGTCCCAGGCCATCACCGCCACATAGAGTCGACGTCCTTGAAGTTCAGAATTGCACCATGAGACTAGTTTGATACCAGGACGATGGTGGATTATGGTATTAGTTTACTCTTAGCTGGGGTTCCTGATGGGAAGGCTCTTAACCGGACTCCTTCCCAGCTTGGGAGACCGTGCCAGGGGATGGATGCCCCGCTGTACATCGCAGTCTGACACCCAAGAAACCTCCCAGCCACGATGAGACGGTAAACCGTTGGGAGGGTTATCCATACTTAATAATTCAAAACCTATTTTACAGGTTTCTAATATGCACCGCGCTTTTCAAAAAATTAGGAGTAGCCACATATGTCATCAAGCAAGTTTAGTTCATAATGGATAACATTTCAAGAGCTTTCGTCTTTTTCGGAATTTGTAAAGATGGTGCAGCCTACTCGACAACATGTTTTCGTAACCACAACGAAAAAAACTTAAGACATAAAATTTAAAGACATGCAAAATAACTTGTTAGAATTCTACTTTCTTGTCAGGCACTACTAAGAAGTGGTACAAACTACCAAAATTTGCATAAGATTGGGAATTTTGCTCGTGTTTGTTTGTGTTTGCTTAAAAGTCAACTGATGATATGGAGATAACTTATCATGGGTCGTGGTACAGAAGGTCATGGGTCACTCGTCTTTGCCGCCGGACATTTTTGGAAATTTCTAATTCATCCGGAATGCCTGAAGAGCTTTGCAAGTGAATGTTTTGATTCTAATGCTAGAGTAGTCATTAGACCGGCCTTTTTCAGCCATTTCTTAGCAGTTTTCAATTTTTGCAGTTTCAAGTTATAAAGTGCTCGGTATTTATCATAAGCTTAGGGGTGCGCCTTAGATTTGACTCTATTCATAACATCGCAGAAGTGATTGAATGGGTATTTGGATCATACAGTGAGTTGTGGAGCCCACCGATATATCAAGTAAACGTTTTGCCACCCTTGAAAACAAATGTGGCATCCGATTTCTCGACATCGTAAAGAAGAAGGGTTTGGGCTGCCTGGATATGTTGTTGAGTGCACAGCTGTGAAGCACCTTTAACCAATACTCCACACATAACATCTGTATACAATAAGGGCTAGAATAGTTAAATGAGCATAAGATTAAGGTGCATAGTTTCGCCTAGATCCGTATCGGAGTGATCAAGTTATAGAATTGGCAAACAACGTAGTATCCAAACAATCTCTAGTTAGAGTCGTTAACGACGCACCGGGTATCTATGATAGGTAGAAGTCTGGATTACATCTACTACGATATATTTACAAAACTTGTACCCCCGTCCAGATCGAAGCTGCGATTACTATTTCCGAGAATTCACGTGTTACCTACTGCAGCACTGACACCCATGCTTTGCATTTCTCTCAGCCAGAATTCTACCTAACGGTGCCATCAACAACCATCCGTCAACGGAGGTAATCTGGGGAGCACAAATCGGCATTGAACCAAGTTAATCTGAGGCTGTAGGTGAAATCGAATGAGTCTGCATTGCTTATTTATTAAACGATTACGATGGAGAGCCAGACGTTTTATCTGCACCTTTGCTTTAGTGTCAAATACATAAAAAACAGCTCGCAGTGCACAATTCACTTTAAAAGCATTCATCTTTAAGCATGCCTGGATGTCACTGCCGAGAAACATCAATGTCTGGATCACTTTTTCCACACATTCCAAGAAAAGAACATTTTTAAAGCGGTCCAAAAGGACGAATCGCTTTATAACCTTAACGTGGAAATTTAAAAACCAAATAGACTTAGCTTCAAATTAACTGGGTTCAATGCCGATTTGTGTCCCATAGCAGCGTTAGAGTAAAAAATTGCCTCAGAAAGAGGCAAACAAGGGCTTCATTTGATCTGATGAATAGCACGTGAGTCCTCGGAAAAGGTAATCGAGGGTTGGAAGCCCAACTGAGTTTCCGAATTTTTCCCATATTTCAGCATCGCTGTAGTAATTTTTAGCACAGTATGTTCTCATGTTGTCATAAAGGGCACGTGTGGCGCAATGGTCGGAAGCGCCCTGCAACACACACGTGGAATCGATCCCTGCGCGCATGGCTCACCAAGCGTTCCATCACTCCGGAGTCGGCGATTTGGTACCAGACTTGGCCGATAGGTTAGCAGCATTGGCTCGATACATCGGTAGGCTACCGCAAGTCATTGTAAGAGCCAGATATGCATTCAATCACCTCCAAACGATGCTTAATGAAGTCGAATGCATGGCGGATCCCTCAGGGATTGATCAACGCTGAGAGCTTTATCCTTTATGCTTTTATGTTCTCATGGAAAAAGAATAGAGAGCAGAGAAAAGTTTTACAGAGCAGACGTAGTTTAAAAAGTATATCAGAAATAGCGATGATGAGATAAATGCTCGCTCTCTTCGTCAGCGGCAAATTTTTGCGTGACTAAAAAGCTTCCAGAATAAAGAAGATTGACTTCGAAATTTTCCCACGGTAGATTGCCCAGAGAAAAACAAATCGTTGTCAACTACTATTGCCTTAGATTATCGAGCTTCCACATGGTTGTCATAAGAAATATTTGTTCGGCTAACGTTTCGGCGTCTTTGTCTTCATCACAGCCGGATCGAGCGACGGTCCACCCACAGGTGGTCACCCACTCGATGTGGGTGTTCATTGTCGCATCGGATCGAGTCTGCTTGAAAGAGCACCGCTCGAGCGAAGAATTTACCTTGGCGGTATAGTTTTATACAAGATGGATGTTGATTTATGACAGCCGTCCAACTTGGTCTTATTATCGATCAATCATTCAAAAACCGTTCCCTGTAAAGGGGCACCACTGAGTGAGGTTAGTGCAGTCGAAAGGTGCCCCACTCCAGAAAATTAGTCTCGAAACAGCCACGAAGACCTACTTAATAGCGGCTGTGGGCAATCGACTCGAATTTTCGCGGCTCTGAAGGCAGAGACGTTGAAACAGTAGTGGAATAAAAATTTTGATAACATCGTCGTGTCAATCTAATCATCCTTGAAAGTATTAATTAGTGACTCGAAAGACCGACTTTCTATAAACCTCGGCATAGATAGTTGATATATTTATTTATGTGATCTTACAAACTGATGTTCTTAAGCTGACGCGAGGCTGGTACAGATCTTCGTTGTCCTTGTCGTTGTTTTTGATGTTATTGATCGATGGCCGACGTTTCGGCGACTTCGCCTTAGAGCCTGGACGTATTTAATATTAGAGTGTTTCTATCATTCGGTGGAAAAGAAGGGTTAAAGTGTTAATGAAGATCAAACTTTCAAATTTTCAAATAGACGCCATATTGAACAGAAAGGCCACTCACCGTGATGTTACGGGTGGGACTGGCCCACAGGTAGTTCACGTGAGGCCGCGAGCAAGACACGCTACGGGGTCAAAATATCATTTTGAAATAGGGCGCCAGGTCACCCGTGATAGTGAGGTATTCGTCCTTCCGGTTCATCTTTGGATTTTTGAAATTTATCCAAAACGCCTCAAGAGTTTTGCGCGTTGATGTTTTTGATTTCCTCGCTAGGATCCGCTCATTCACTTCAAAATCATCACCGTTGTGCTTTTGTGCCCTATGCGTACCTAGAGGGGTGTTTAAACGGGTTTTAGCTTTTCCATCGAGATGTCCTTTTATGCGGACACAAGGTGGTCTACCGGTTTCCCCAATATATTCCTCTCTATCGAACATCCTCTGAAAAGGAATATAGAAACCAATACCGAAAATTAAATCAAGAATGGGTCAACACGGCAAAGGCCGTGGGCTTAGAGCCTTCAGTTATTTATCGACTTAAAAACGAACATCAGATTTTTCCTGTTCTTTACTTGCTTATCAAAACACATAAGCTTACTTCAACTGATGATATTACGTCAACAAACCCATCATCATATAAAGTTAGACCTATCATCAGTTGTATAGACGGGCCAACGGATAGAATAACGTTCTGGTGTAAATTTTATATACTCTGACTGTCGCTTTAACAATTTAAAGCACTCATCCATCTGTTCTTGTGTGGAACAGACGATGAAGCAATCGTCTATGTATCGACAGTAGATTAAGGGTCGGTGATCGAGAACTGGAGCTTCCACCTTAGATATGAAAGCGATGGAAAAGCTTGGTACTAAACGCTGCCCCATCGCCAACCCTCTAATTTGTGCAAAATATTTTCTAGACCACCTAAGGATTGAACAATAAGACACTGTTTTAAGAGAGTCATTAGCTGCGCAATCGAGAAGCCGTACATTTTTACTTTCTTTTCATGCACTACGAGCACTCGAGAATGGCTTGCATTGCGGAGTCATTGAACACGTTGGTATAAAGTGAAGTAACATCAAGCGACTCCATTACATGCGTGCTGTTTGGTTGCGCGCCTTAGGTGATCCAGAAATATTTTGGTGTTAGGTAGATAGGTTGGAATGAATTTCAGCAGCTGGGTTAGGATGAGGTTTAGGAACCAAGTAATTCTATCCGTTGGCCCGCCCACACAACTGATGATAGGTCTAACTTTATATGACGATGGGTTCGTTGACGTAATATCATCAGTTGAAGTGAGCTTATGTGTTTTAATAAGCAAGTAAAGGACAGGGCAGATCGGGTGATCGTTCTTAAGTCGAGAAATAACTGAAGGCTCTAAAGTCGCGGCCTTTGCGGTGCTGACCCATTCTTGATTTAATTTTCGGTATTGGTTTCTATATTCCTTTTCAGAGGATGTTCGATAGAGAGGAATATATTGGGGAAACCGGTAGACCACCTTGTGTCCGCATAAAAGAACATCTCGATGGAAAAGCTAAAATCCGTCTAAACACTCCTCTAGGTACGCATAGGGCACAAAAGCACAATGGCGATGATTCTGAAGTGAATGTGCGGATCCTGGCGTAGGAATCAAAAACATCAATGCGCAAAACTCTTGAGGCGGTTTGGATAAATTTCAAAAATCCAAAGATGAACCCGAAAGACGAGTGCCTCACTATCACGGATGACCTGGCGCCCTATTTCAAAATGATATTTTGACCCCGTAGCGTGTCTTGCTCGCGGCCTCACGTGAACTACCTGTGGGCCAGTCCCACGCGTAACATCACGGTGAGTGGCCTTTCTGTTCAATGTGGCGTCTATTTGAAAGTTTGAAAGTTTGATCTTCATTAATACCTTAACCTTTTTTCCACCGAATAATAAAAATATTCTAATATAAAATACGGCCAGGCTCTGAGGAAGGCGAAGTCACCGAAACGTCAGCCATCGACCAACAACGTCAACAACAACGACAACGACAACGAAGATCTGTACCAACCTCGCGTGAGCTTAAGAAGATCAGTTTATAAGATCACATAAATAAATAGTTCATTGCTGGTCAAATTGCTGAGCAATGAACTCTTTCGAAGAGAGGCTTTTGTACATCACAGACAGAAGAACACAGAAGTAGAGAACGGTTTTTCCGGCCTTACCCCTACTATTTCGATGTACTTTCGATTAGCTATCGAATGAATGTACGTAGCAGAGTAAAACAAATTCTGTAGAGCACTGAGCTGGAAATGGACAGTATAGCGTCCATATAATCGATCATGGGTTAATGATCGAATACGTGAACAAACACGATTAAGTTCATGTTCTTTCTTCACCAGTTTTTTCCTGTTTGATGTTTAACAGTACTACCCCAATTTAATTAAACATGTTAACGATAATGGGCGCGTGTGGCGCTATGGTTGGAGGCGCCACTGGGACATACACGTGAAATCGATCCCTGCACCCGTGGCCCAGCAAGCCTTCCATCCCTCCGGGATCAGCAGAATGGTAACAGACTGGCCTGGGAGAATGTCAACACTGGCTCGATACATCGATAGGCCACCGTGAGTATAAGTCCAGATATGCTCTGTAAAGTCCAGATATGCATTCGATCACCTCTAAACGATGCCTAGTGAAGTCGAGTGCATGGTGCATCCCTCAGCGATTGATCAACGCCGATAGCTTTATGAGAGCTCTAGCTTTTATGTTTACAACCACCAATAAAAACGTCTCATACAAAACACACGAGGCCCTCGGTTCGATATCGAGCCCAAGGGTCACCAAGCCTTCTATCTCTGCGCGGTCGGTAAATTGATACCAGACCTATCTATGAGGATGGCCGCACTGGCTGCATAGTGTCGGTAGATATGCAAGGTTAGCCCTAACGATTCCTAATGAAGTCAAATGTAAGGCACACCCTTCAGGGGTTGTTCGACGCACATAGCTTTTATGCATTTATTCTTATCATTCGTCCAATTATATTGTTAGTACTGCTATTAGTTTTATCATGTTTTTTTTTTTGTTACGATTGGTACCATTGCATCTTATTACACTTTACTTGTTCTATTTTATAGGATCCATTTTCATGTCTACTGTGTAGATCCCAGCACTTCTCACATTCGATTCGTTTCCTCGCATCAACTGTGCACGAAGATCTTCCAACTATAACGTGTAGCTTCGGTTGTTGCTTGAGGATTTTCATTGAATCTTGAATGCCGTAGAATGCTGGATCGAGCAATTTTCGTTGGAGACCTGAGATAGCCGGGTTGGAGCGTTCACAATTGGTTTGCAGAGACTGATTTTTTCCCGGACAAGTCCGGTACCAATTTTCCAACCCTGGAAGAATGAGAGGATTGGTTGACTCAGAGCGGAATCGAACTAGCGCCATGCTCTTGATGACGGACATCACTACCACTGTGTTACCCGTCCGTTTTTTATTATTGTTAACACACAAATGGTTACATGGATTTATACCAACGCGCGTATGACTGGACAAAGTGGGTCGCCTGTGTTGAATTCAATGTGCCTTTCTTTCGATCGCTTATTTTTCGATTGACGAGTTTTTCAATACACTCAGTAAAAGACTGTTGTCGTTGTTACCTTAAGTTTCCAAAGCTTTCTAACTGGTCATTTAGTGCCTCTAGTTTTCCACTCGTTGTTACACACGAGGTTGGCTCTCCTTTATTGTCATCGTCTTGCTCGCACTTTTTCTTTCCCTTTCTTTTGCCCCACTTTGCACCTGTGGTAATGATTCCGACGTATACGTCTTTACGTATAGTGACTTTATTTACCAATAAACGAATGTTCGCTGGCTTGGAATGTCTGTGATGAAAGTAAACGAATTTTTCAATACTGAAATGATGGTAGTTTGACATAATGATGTCATCATTGACATGAGAAACAATTAACATTAAATGTATTAAATGTGTTTCTATACGCCAAACAGTCGAAGATAAGGTGGGGCGGACACGTAATGCGTATGAATGACAACCGATGGACAAGAGTCGTTAGTGACTGTATTCCTCGGGATGTCAAACGTACTGCGGGAAGACCACAAACCCGATTGTCTGAGTTCTTCACAAAGAGCCTTGAAGAAAGATATGATGCTCAACGAGTCCATAAGGCGTGAAGAACCAACTGCACTCTTGCACACGACAGGGAAAAACGGAAGGTTTACTGGCACCCGCTCGAGTCACTAGACGATCAACGGGACTACAGGTGATACAGGTGACAGGTGAATTGTCCTTCCTGTCTAGGATCCATTAAAATAAGAAAGCCAGTTGTGACAAGCGAATTTCTAGTTTTCAGGTTAGCATGAAATACTGAAAAATCCGTGATTTTTTTCGTTTACTCTAAATCGCATCGTTTAAAGGAATAGAAAGAAGGAATGAGGGCACGAGGGACGATGGTTATCAGTAAAGGAAATCAATCACTACATACTAAAGAATTTTACTAATCAGTTTTACGAAACAAAAAAGTACAAGGAATGTTTGAATGATATACTTCAATCAGTCATTTCAGATGAGTTATAGAAAACAACTTTACATTGCTCTCCATGGAGGATTGCCTTGATAATGTGTACCAGTTGTAGTGGAGTACAATCGCATCATATATCAGTCAGCACAGTTATTATTCGCTCATGATTCTTGCGGCCCACTGGACCGGATTCATTGGAAAATTGTGTCACTGTACGTGTTACTGTAGAAAAACCTCATATTTCCAGCATTTCACATAGAAGGCTTCTACAAAGTTTAACACAATTCAATTAACGTTGAGGCTCACTGTTCCGAAATCTTTTCGTTTTGCAATTGTTTTCCTCGTTTTGTTACCGCGTTTTGGTTCTTCCAAACAGCAACAAATTTTGTATTTTAGTTCATTGTTCATTCGAAAAACGAACCTTTGAGGAGATTTGTAAAAGTGGGTTTCCTTTTTCTATTCTGACCACTTGCGGGACGCATCCAGGTTCTGAATAGATCCATAAAACGTATTAGTTCGCAAAATTCATGCTTTCTACTTTCATTATTACTTCCAGGGCAAGTTTGAGTTTTCCGCTTTCTTACCATTTGATGGTTAAGTTTTCACTATCTGGATCCTACCTGGTGATTAATCCCGTGATTAATCCACAGTGTGTGTTTTCAAGTGATGATTGACTGGTGCTCAAATATGGCGTTATGGTGCTATATTAGCTTAGTTACATCTAAACAACTGGATTTGCTGTGCGAGGTTTATCTATCGCTGTTGAAGTTTTCCTCATGCAGTGATTAGCTAGCGGTGAAGTTTGAGGATTTGACGTTACAGCCGAGTTTCAGCCGAACAACTGGGTTATTTTGGGCGAATGTTAAGCTGGCGCGTGACATTCGAATGGAATGTCACATGTGTGTCACAACTTCGCTTAGTCATTCCATTCTCAACTAACTTCTTCGTCATTTTCCTTTCATGATCGAATCATGGTGAATCTCGCTGTAAAATATGTGTATAGAATAACCGAAACAACTTATATCCTGCTTTCGCTATGTTCGTGCTTTCTTACTGTGATGTCTAATTCCAGTTGAAAACCAAGAGTACTTAATTGAATGAAAACATCTCCTTTGAAGTTGTGTACATGTGAGTTGATCTCTTGAATCATGGTAAATAAAGCTTTTGCCCTGTCATCATAGAAAGCTTGAAGCGAAGCTTCAAACGTAATGGCATCGATTAATGTTGGAATACAATGGTTTCCTACGGCATACCAGAAACTCAAGAAATAGACCATGTTCACTAGAAATTATTAGTACTTTTATTGCTATTCTAGTAAATCTTTCCAAAATCACTTATCTTTTAAGCAAAGACAAGGGAGCGCATGTGGCGCAGTGGTCGGAGACGGCCTGCAATACACACATGGAATCGATCCCCACGGCCATGGCCCACCTCCTCAAGCCTTCCATCTCTCCGGGATCGGTAGAATGGTACCAGATTTCGCTGGGGGAATAACCAGCACTGGCTCGATACATCGGTAGGCCACCGCGAGTCATTGTAAAGACCAGATATGCATTCGATCACCTCTAAACGATGCCTAGTGAAGTCTAATGCATGGTGCATCCCTCAGGGATTGATCAACGCCGAGAGATTTATCCTTTTTATCCTTTTATTGCTATTACTTCGAATCAGACCAATTTTTTCTTTCTTCTCATTTGTTCAAATTCCTTAGCTGAAGATGTATTATGCCATGTTATTGGTATAGAAGATTTGATGATCAGTCTGTAAGGGATGTGGGATGCATTCGTGTCAATTGTATTTGTGCATCGTAGAGGTGACTGGGCGCGTATCTGCTCTTTTCAGTGGCTTTTACTGGCGTACCAGTATATCGATGTAGTCTATTTTGCATTGTACTGGGCAATTCGACGATAATTGTTCGAGAGGAACAAAAAGTTTTGTTTGTTCGGTGACATGCGGCCAACGATTCTATGTATATCGGAGGCTGCGTCTAACCACTACACTATACATGCGATCTTACTAATTAATACATTTGCAATGTATTGTGATTTACTATCAAGTATTCTAATAAATCACAATATGCAAGGATTTTCGTGTTATAATATACTTTCATAAAACTTTGTGCAAACTTCGAGAGTAATCATTACGAAATAAATCTTATGGGTATCTCATGGTTACCGTAATCCTCTATTTGTGCCATTTTTAAAATAGCTTTACTATAATCCATCTTTCGATAACGTGTTGTTTGTACTTTTAAACGGCTGGTAGACAGAAATTCCGCTGAAGACATCATAAAGCTTGTTCTCGGGTATCGTAACCGTTAAGTAACTAGTTTTGCTGTTGTTTTGTGATCGGGATGAATAGATTCCATTTGCCTTATATTTACCGGCCTCGTTCTTCTCCAGTCATCGCTCATTTCTTCTTTTCTAACATTTCTATCACAAGGAATATCGTTGAGCGTTAAGTCATTGGTGATGATCCATTGTTGGCAACCTGACGAAACGTTAAAGTTCCGTCCTCAAAAGAAAAATATCTCGTGAAGTACATCACTTCATCTAAGACATCGTGACGCAGATTTCCTAATCGCTTTACAATCAGCCTGAATTCAACATCGCTAGTTGGTTTTGAAGCGTTGTTTCATGTTCAGAGCCGTGATATTTCCCCAGTGTGTGTCGTAAAATCCACAACACAAACATTGATTCCTCATTGTTGATGATCGTCATGACAACTGACCCCACTTGTAGCAGTTACAACAAGACTACTATGTTTGTTTCCTGCATGACGAAATTCTGTTGAATTTGTTATTTAGGACTATTTAATTCCGATTTTGGTACACTCGTCCAATTGCTGATTGTCCTTCAACATCATTCAACATCACAATGAAGCCAATATTAAATAATTGCTCCATGATTATCCTTTAAAGAACACGCTTACTATTTTAATCTCTTGTTTCTTCTTGTCGTTGTATGACCAAGCCTAGTTGTATGGAAATGAAAACGATGGGAGCAAGAGCAAAGCCAACGCTGACAGAAAAAAATTGGGAGACTAAAAAGAGCAAAGTTTTTGGCGTTGATCAATACCTGAGAAATGCACTATGCATTGAACTTCATTAAGCATCGTTAGAGGCGAATGAAGGAATATCTGTCCTATGCAATGATTTTCGATGGCCTACCGATGTATCGAGCCCCTCTGTTATCCTCCTCGACAAGTTTAGTATCAATTTGCCGACCCCGGAGTGATGGAAAACTTGGTGGGCCATGGGCGCAGGGATCGATTCCACGTGTGTGTTGCAAGGCACCTCCGACCACTGGGCCACCAGCGCCCAAAGCATAACGATAATTCACAAACTGACTTTTGTTCAATCTCGCTATGAGTGGTCAGTGTACTTTCTTTCATCGATGGATAACACATTGCTACGTTGTTTAAAGGACAACTTCATAATGTTTTGAATTTGAGTCGTCCGTCTGTCGCAGTGATTGAGTGCATGGCTCACCCCACGTGTGGAGAAGATAAAACACCGCTCTCGCCGAATCAGCAAAGATCTGGTTGTGTATGGAGTGTAATAGTTTGAGTAATAATGTGTTAATTAAATTTATGGATTAACAAAGACACTTTTTTGAGAAAAACGAAGAAATAAGGCTTGAGAAGAGCATTGCGAAAAATTCCTTTCCACCTCTCCATTGGCTGCCCAAAGTTATGTTTTTGTTTCTTTCTTTTACCAGAAATATCGAAAATTTTACATTGAGCAATGGTTAGTGATGAGCTCTATCAGGAAACAAGGTGCAGTTCGACCCACTACTTAACGGTGTCCTCCAATCTACGTTTGAGTAGTTTGACTATCACCATGACTGCAAGGAGAACCAAGTCGACCATATCCTACGACATTCACAAGGAAGACGAAATCCTCAAGCAGCAGCCGAAACAACACAAAAAATGTCCGAAGATCTGAACGATGAATGCGACAAAAACGAATCGGAAAGCACGAAGTGCTGGGATCCATCCAGTAGATGTGATGATGGGTCACACAAAAAAAATGAATTTTACGTCATTCTTTCATTTCTATTCTTTTTTGAATTCCAGTTAAATGCGATTTCAGCGATAGCAGACGCTAAAAGGAAACTTACTTCGGCCATATATTTTCAGACCTAGAAATTTGCTACCCTACTTGTATCACCTGCATCACCTGTAGTCCCGTTGTTCGTCTAGTGACTCGAGCGGGTGCCAGTAAACCTTCCGTTTTTCCCTGTCGTGTGCAAGAGTGCAGTTGGTTCTTCACGCCTTATGGACTCGTTGAGCATCATATCTTTCTTCAAGGCTCTTTGTGAAGAACTCTGACCATCGGGTTGGTGGTCTTCCTGCAGTACGTTTGACATCCCGAGGAATCCAGTCACTAACGGCTCTGGTTCGTCGGTTGTGGTTCATACGCATTACGTGTCCGGCCCACCTTATCTTGGACTGTTTGGCGTACAGAACGGCATCTTTAATTTTTGATCGTTCGCGCAGGTCAGAGCTTCTGACTCCATTCCTTACTTGTGTGAAATGGGATACTCCTAGCATCGTTCTTTCGACTGCGCGTTCGATAACGCTGAGTGCTCTTTCATCCTGCTTACGCAGCGACCAGGTTTGTGACGCATACGTTAGGGCAAGAAGCACCGTTGAGTCGAAAAGGTGGGAACGGAGTCGGGTGTTCTTTGTTCTCTTCACTACATCCTCGATGCTCTTGAAAGCTCCTCAAGCCGCTCGTTTCCTTCTGCTCAGCTCTGCAGCTAGGTCGTTCAAGATATTGATTTCCCGACCTGGATAGATATAGCTGGAGCATTCGGAGATATTCGTTTCGTTGAGAGTGAATGGGGAATGCGAAACCAATCCGTTCCTCATGAACACCGTTTTTCTGAGATTTAGTTGAGGACCAGTCCTTCTTAAGGCTTTATCAAAGCCGGCAAGCATTCGTTCCGCTTAGATAATGCTTGGTGTTATGAGGACGATGTCATCAGCAAAGCGAAGATGGTGTAACTGTCGTCCGCCGATGTTCATTTCCATATTATCCCATTCCAATGTTCGCATAACATTCTGAAGAGTGGCGGTAAATAATTTTGGTGAGATAGTATCGTCTTGCCTAACTCCTCTTTTGACGTCAATGTTAATATCGTTGTAGAATGGTGATACCTTGGTTGTGAAATTTTTGTGAAGCTCACGAAGAGGCTTTATGTACTGAGTAGGGACTCCTTGACTATCAAGGGCTTCCAAGAATGCTTCTATCTGAACTGAATCAAAGGCCTTGTGTAAATTGATGAAAGTGAGACAGAGCGGTCTTTTGTACTCTGGCGATACTTCAATGAGCCTTGTTACCTTTTGGATGTGGTCCATCGTACTAAATCCTTTTCGAAACCCTGCTTGCTCACATGGCTGTCCTTCGTCTAGTGCTCTATCAATCCTGTTTAGGATGACTCGAGTGAAAAGTTTGTAGACAACAGACAGTAAGCAGATTGGGCGACGGTTGCCGAAATCGTGTAGATCACCCTTCTTGAACAATAACACGGTCTTGGTGGTCTTCCACTGAGTAGGGACCTTGCATTCAGACAGGTAACATGTGAAGAGCCGAGCCAGTGTGTCTACGACGATTCGCAGAAGGTTCTTCAGGTGTTCTGATCTCATCCGGTCCGGACCTGGTGCTGTTCGATTTTTTACCGATGAAATGGCGTGTTGGATTTCGGAAGGGAAAACCGGTGGTGCAACATATCCATCCTCCTTTACTTCACATGACGGAAGGTGGATGAGGCTATCGAAGAGATTCGAGTAGTATTCGTGAATAATTTTTTCTATTGCTTTTCTGGACGCTGTAACTGCTCCGCCTGCGAGCCGGAGAACAATCATTTTGGTCTTGTTATTGGCGAAGCTTTGGTGGGCTTTGTGAATGCTTTTCCCAGCCTCTGCAGCCCCGACCATTACCGCTGCTCTTCTCTCTTTAAGATCTTCTTTTATCGCCTGTCTGAATTGTTTTGCAAGTTTGTACGTTAGTTCGAGGCTGCCTGCAGCTCGTGCGATTCCACGCCGGCGTATTAGCTCGAGTGTTTCTGGAGACAAAGGTCTCTTGGTAACTTTCGAACTCTCAGCTCTCATAGCTCTAACGAGAAGATGTTGAATGAATCGATCGCATTCTTCGTCGATGTTATCGACAACGACATCTTCCCAACAACCGACTAATGAATTGAGTAAATCCCAGTTTGCCGCGGTTCTTGGACTCCGGTTTTGGAATTTAGCGGCTTTTTCTCCTTTCCACGAGAAATAGGATCTTGCACGAAGGAGACGATGGCCTGTTGCCATTTAGAATTTTGGGACAACAGCGACATCGTTTAGGCAAAACCTATTTACTATGATGTGGTCTATTTCGTTATGGTACTCTCCATTGGGGAGTCCCACATCTAGTGCTGAGGATGGGGCTTCTGGAATTGAGAGTTACCATGGATTGTCTTGGTCGCCATGATAAACTCAGATAGCCGCTCACCCTGTTCGTTCTATTCTAATCCGGGGTGTCCCAACGTGACGTTCTTCAGACGTTCTTCTTGGTCCAATCTTGGCATTGAAATCTCCAATGATGACCTTGAAGAATGTGTGGTCTTCTCTGTAGAACTTCTCCAAGTCCATATAGAACGCTTCGACTTCTTCTTCGTCATAGTTTGATGTCGGCGCATAAACGACGGAGATTGTCAAAGCCGGAATTAATCCACGTCTTTTTAATCGTAAACGTCCGATTCGAGTTCTAAGTTGTTCGAATAAATCGATGTTTTTGGACAAACTCGTGTTGACGAGAGCGCCGACTCCTCTACTGTCGCACGTTCCAAGGAACAGTTCTTCTCCTGTATCATAGACGACAATGAATGGGTGGTGTCGTCTCGTCTGGGTTAGCCCGATGACGTCGTACCTTATCCTTCTTGCTTGCACGAGCAAGTCTTCTATCGAGGACTCGGGTGCAAGTGATCGTGCGCTGTAGGTACAGATCGACACCATAGTTCTTTGAAATCCATGCAGATTCCATTCGCCCCGATATTTTAGCAGCCTCTCCCTACTCGTTCTACCGAACGCTGAGAAATTTTGGGCTCTTTCGGGGTCAGGGAGATGAGACCCGTTTTTCTTACGGTGCTTAGCGTTTTTGAAAAAAAAATGCTTTACCACCTTCTTTAATGAATTTGCCTTATTAAATAAATCTTTGGTTCCAAGGCCGAATCTCGCGATCACTCATTTTGGTTAAGTCGAAGATAAAATCATAAGAGATCAATCGTTTGGCTTTGATCACTTCCAAAGAAAATGCATTCAACTTCATCAAGCTGCGTTAGAGGTGATTGAATGTATATCTGGCCTATATTTGTGGTGGCCTACCGACGTATCGAGTCAGTGTTGCCATTCTTTCAGACAAGTCTGCTACCAGTCTGCTAACTTACGAAGAGTGGAAGCCTTGGTGAGACCGCGGAATCAAACCAATGACCGCGCATGACTGGCCAGCCGGCTGTATCCACTGTGTCGCTTGCGCTCAATTTGGCCGAGTTAAGTTAGATAAGTCTACAAATCAAAATAAAGAAAGGAAGACATCACTGAAATGTATAGTCCTTCACCGATAATCTAATAGGAGGTTTATAAAAGAAAAAAAAATCTTTAATCGCCTAACGTTCCGAACCCTTCGCATCCTTCAGAGCTAGATTCATCCGCTAGTTCTTCGTGTTGTTGAGAGGAGAGCTAATGAACCCAGATGTTTCACTACTTGGCTTTCGGTGCCACTTCGTAAAGTAGCCATTTTCTGACAGGTTAATTTGGACGTTCAGGAATGGAAGCCAGTTTTCTTTCGATTTCTCTCGGGTGAACTTGATATACTCTGACTGTTCATTCAACAACGTCAAACATTTCTCAATTTCCTCTTGTATTGAGCAAAGGACAAAACAGTGATAGAGTAGCGGCCCGAGATCGGTCACCGGTGCTTCCACCTTAGAAATAAACTTAATGGCAAGACTTGGTGCCAGTCGTTGTCCCATTGCCAACCTTCTTATTTGAGCGTAGTACTTTCCGGACCATCTGAGGATTGTGAAGCTCAAGCATTCTTTTAAGAGTGCCATCAACTGCTCTGTCTTGAAGCCATACATGTTTATTTCTCTTTCGTGTTGTATAAAGAGTTCGAATATGGCTTGCATTGCGGAGTCGTTCGACACGTTTGTATAAAGGGCGGTAAAGTCAAAGGACTCCATCACGTACGCGCTTCTGGGCTGCGCAGTACGTAGGCGATCCAAAAGCATCTGGGTATTCGTAAGATGGGCTGAAATGTGTTTCAACAACTGGGTAAATATTAGGGTTAAAAACCAAGTTATTCTATCCGTTGGCCCGTCTACACAGCTAACAACAGGTGCAACCATAAACAATGATGGATCGGTAGACGCAAGATCATTGCTGGATACTAACTTATGCGTTTCTATAAGCAAGTAGAAGTCGGGGCATATTGGTAAGTCAACTTTTAGTTGAGAGTTAACTGATGGTTTTAAACCAGGAACCCTTACCATTTTGACCCACTCGTGGTTCAATTTTCGGTATTAACTTCTATATTCCTTCTCAGATGATGGGCGATAAAGTGAAACATCTTCAGGACGCTTTTCGTTATCTCAACATCTAACTGATTGGAAATTACGACAAACTCTCCACCCTTATCAGTAACGGATAGTCTTATGTTTTTCAACCTTATCAGCTCTTGTATCTCTCGCACACAACGTTTTTGCACTTCATTGAGGTTTAAGCTCTATCTTTTCGCGCGATAGTGATTAAGAACTTGTAATAGTTCCCAGGATCGACTTTCTATTAACCTCGGCATTGGAATATGAATGTGTCGTTTTCTTGTTCAACAATCGCGAGGTTTCTAAACAGCATACATTTACTTCCATAGAGAAACAATACAATACAACGCTAGCTGACGTTTCGGCAGTATCGCCTTCTTCAGAGCCTGGAAGGGTATACTGATATACAATCTACTAGGCTAAACGCTTCAATAACACTTACAAAAAGACGAAAGACTCTTTGGTAATTACACGATCAACAACTTCTCAAAAAACCCACCGCTTTTTCGTGACTTCCAATGAGGAAGTTTAGAACAGCTGATTATAGTCGCATATTTTAAAAAAACCTCACGATTGCTGAACAAGAAAACGACAAATTCATATTAAAAACTTGGTTCATTACCTCTCCTCTCACCCCTCTCACACGAAAAGGGCGCTTGTAAGAAACATGTTTCGAACAGCAACCAACGTCTGCACGGGAAGAGAGCAGAGAGAGGAGTCCCGGAACTTGGCACGGCAAATAGCCATTTCTAATGGCTACTAAACTGTAGCTCGGAATAGGTGTAGGGGAATTCCTAGGCCCCCAAACGACAGCTTTAGCGATAGAAAGGTCCCGTTTATCCTACCCTTCATCTCAAACGATCTAAGTACAGCTATAAAACGCTGCTTAAGAAGGGCTTGTCTAGAAAATTCGGTAAACGTAGTTGAAAAGCCACCGAGTAATCTTAGGCGCCAGCCAGTTCGTAACCGCCTATATGACCGTCTATGTGCAACGCAAAATTGCATAATTTGCCGCAATGGTAGAGACGGTGATTGTATGAGCTCGGGTATAGTTTATCTGATCTCCTGTAAGGCGTGCGGAGGCGAATACATTGGCTAAACGGACAGACCACTCTGCGTCCACATAAAAGAACACCTAGTCGGCAGACGTAAACCAAATACCCCACTAGGCACGTATAGGACCCATAGACATACTGGGGAGGACTTTGAAGTACGTGTCACGATCCTCGTACAGGAACCGAGAATACAAGCGCGAAAAACTCTCGAGACGTTCTGGATTAATTCCAAGAATCCGAAAATGAACTGCAAGGAGGAATGCCTCATTATCACGTGTGATATTGGACAGTGTATAAACCTGTTATTCTGATGGGAGAGGCACATTACGATTATTTGTGAACTCTGTGCAGTTGGTCTCCACGCGACATACTCAGTGGAAGCCTCATAGAAAGCGGTGAGTTTGCAAAGAAGCTATTCTGTGTTCAATGTGATTGAAATCTTGGTTTAGTGTTTTCTCTGTTTGGTTATGGAGGTGTTTGGCAGTCAGATTGCTGTCAACTTGACCTTTCCAGGCTCGCTCTGAGGAAGGCGAAATCCGCCGAAACGTCAGCTTATTCGTGAATAAAGAATAAAATAACACCTCGCGTTTGTTCAACAACAATACGAAAAATTACTTGATTAATGCCGAGGTTAATGATCGTGGGATTCATCCGTCAGCTGTCGATAGTTGTTCCCTCTTCATTAACTAATTATAGTTACTGCTTGGTTATGTCCTTCGTGGGTAAAAAGTGTCACTGACTGCTCCAATCACTCACTTTCGACGAGCTATGTTGGCCAACTTTACAAGCCAGAAGAGAGATAGGAAAAAATCATTAACGCGCTCCAATGACTCATTTGGTCGAATTAGGTTGACCAAGTTTTCAAATCAAAAGGAAAACATGGAAGAAAACACCAACGGCTTTTCCTAATCATTCATTTCGGGAGAGTTATATTAGCCGGGTTTACGAAGAAAAAGAGAGCGAGAGAGAATCAGGTATTATTGACGTGCTCCTATTTTGAAGTAGTCGCGTTAACCAACTTTACTGTTCCTTGTGATTCGACTTCATCGTAGATAACCTGGTCTTACACATTATATAGGTTATAACATTTCTTCTGCAGAATTCGCTATTTTGCAACCGTAATCTATGTGAATGGTCATGCTCATGTATGTGTACGACCACGTCTTCGAAATTGATCTCCCTTCATTGTCAGTCATACTAAGTACTCTCAGAGCATTTTTTAATTTTTTTGGAATCCCGAGGCAGTCATACTAAGGCGTTCCATGGCCTTTCCCACAAGAATTTGTCGGCCCATTATCAAGTGGAGTAAGAGTTGCAATTAAGACTGTTTCAGCACCAGGGATTCCTAACTTCAGATGACTGACCAATCTAGGATTGTGTAGTAGGTGGTAGTAAATCGAATCCATTGACTAACATGGCCATTGTTACAAATATAGTTTATATCCTTAGTTTCAGGTCAAAAACAACAACAACAACATATTGCTCTAACTAATTCATTCTAACTCATCGAGTAACAGTGGGAATTTTCTTACTGAAGATAAGACCCTAGGAGCTAAAGAACAGATTCAAGCTCGAAAGTCAGCCTTAAAGGTGCTCTTTCCAAGTTTAGAATCTCGTTGATGCTAATCGAGATTCTGATCTTTGAATAGAAACTTTCTCGAATGATTTATTCCTCAGCACTTTATGAAAATAAAAGCTCACCTAAATATTTTAATCAGCTGCTATGTGTGATTTGACACCTACGATAAGACTAATCATCATGAATATCCACCAAACAGAAAGCGCTACATCTTCCACACAATCCTCATTCGCCATGTCATTTGGGAAGATGTTCAGTGCAGTAATCGCCACAACTGTAACTCACAAACGTCAAGTGCACATCTGTAGAATGTAAAAGAAATCCGAAAAAGTCTGAAATACTATTATTTTGGCACCATAACGTATCGATAATCGGACTATTGATCGACAACAGAGAGAACATGTGGAATGAACGATCGATTGTCCGGCCGTTCGTTCGTATGTCCGTCGTCGGTCGTCTTTATTGTGCGGGCAAACACGGCAAGCAAGCGCTATGCAGGGAAGAGACGCAACCACCTACATACCGATTGAGGAGACGTCATTCGTCCAGTGCTGCTCAAAACTAGAGCGTGCGGTGATCATGGACAGTCCTCCAACAACCTCTGATTAGCCCATCTATGTCAGTTCTGGTTACATAATTACCAATTACGATTGTTGTGGTGAGCAGCGCGGACGAGATTCGTCGTCTCCAGCCCCGATCAATATCGTGGCACTGCACTACCCTCCGCCCGATTGCTCGCTGCAAGTCTCGCATGTTCATTTTCCTTTCACGTTTCCGAAACATGAAATGGAGGATTCTAGAACGTCGTATTTTCTTATGATTGACTAATTTCCTACTTTCTGCAGTTTTATCTCTACGCTCAACGATTGCTTTTCGGTCGGTAATGCCTTCTACAGAAAATCTTCCGTTTCATCCTCTCATCAGATGTGACTGATTTCCCACCCCGAAGTTTACGGTCAACTCGTGGTACTGTTGCCTTTATGGCTCTGAATATACGGAAAAACTAGGTGGACGGATGCAAAGACAGTGGGGTAGTAGTTTTATTTTCTCTATTATAAAATTCTCGTTTTGTCCTCGGTCTTTGCTTTTTTGAAGTTTTGTCTTTTGTCTTTTCTTCAAAGGTAGCCTTTTTTAATAACAACATCGTAGTTAAAAGTGTACCTTTATTTATTTATTTATTAATACATTATTTAATATTAGTGGCAAATAGCACAGTGGTAGTGATGTCCATCATCACGAGCATGGTGCTAGTTCGATTCTGCTCTGGGCCAACTAAGCCCCTCACCTCTCCGAGGTCGGGAAATTGGTACTTGACTTGTCGGAGAAAAATCACACCTTACGATCCAGTTGGGAACACTAGCCTGGCTGTGTCAGGACTCCACGGAGAACCGACTTGACCAGCATTCTACGACATTCAAGATGAAATGAAAATCCTCAAGCAGCAACCGAACCCATACGTTATAGCTGAAAGATCTTCTTGCACAATGGATGCGAGGTAACGAATCGAATGTGAGAAGTGCTGGGATCCGCAAAGTAGACATGAAGACGGGTCATATAAAATAAAAAGTTATTTAATATTATTTAATTTACCTATTTAGTTCATTTTGCCAACCTCTTATTGTCGTAAGTGGGAGAATACTATTTGTATTTCGTGTGAATCAAAGGCACCAGATGAGTAGGTATTAAAGTGGTGATATTAGCTTTTTTTCTATCCCACCTGCCTACTTAGGGACTTATTTTCTAAGGTATGGAACGACAGGGTACTTAAGAGTTTAGATCGCGCTAAGTTTTTCCTGTTGGAGTGGATCACAGGTTTAATTCAGATGTGATCAAGTTTTTTAACAATGCTTACCACTGTTGGTGTTTCTGCTTGGATCCAGAATATTCCTTAGGTTTTCATAGGCTTACTACAGTGCCGTATAATACCAAATACATAAACTTATGGTTTTGTATAATTGACTTTGCACTCAATAGTATTATAGTAGTTTTGTTTATTACCGTCTAGGTTACTGACGTTCTTCGTATACTTTCAGCTTCCGGAGTTTTATCGTTCTCACTGATCAGTGCTGAAATTTTCTGAGAAACCCAGAAATACAACTTTAATGATGCTGAGATATTTGCAAAACTCCAGACCGCAGGGTGTCTGCGGTGAGGAACGAACCCGAAATTATCCTATCCAGGGCTAACGTATTGGTCACCACATCACGCGGGTTCTCCGTTTCGCCTGCCTCTCAGCTAGTTCTGTCGATCAATGCCATCAGCAGTAACTAATAAGTTGAAGTTAAATAGTTAAATAAGTTTAAAAAACATTCAGAAATGTAATGAAGTTTTCTGTTTATTCGCTTTGGGTTCCATTCAGTTTTCCTCTTTTTTGTACGAAAAGACATTGAGAGATTCACAATTTCCTTGCGAGACTGAAATATCTAGAAAACCATTTTGTTAAAAAAATTTAACACCAATATCAATCGTGTAGCTTAGCGGAACTATTTTCTAAGCACTGCAGTTTCAGAAAAAATTCTAGTAGTACTGGAAAAAGAAATAAGGCTATGTATGACCGATCATGGTCGTAAGTGTTGTTCTAAACAAGTGCTTCGTAGCGAATGTTGTTAGTCAAAGATTCAGCTGCTTCGTGATGTGACGGAGTTTTTCGTGTAGGAGTTGCCCGCGTATTTCTCATAGGTCACTCACGTAGGCCTATGCCCGACTGATTGACGACTTAAGTTTCATTGTGAGTTACCTCTTTGCAATAAGTAATTACCGAACGCCATACATCTTCTGTCCTATGTCACCACTATGGACGGACGGTTTGATGTCTTCTTTTGCTCATCTAGTCGACCAGCCACTTGGGTAGAACACGTCAGACTAAGTTCAGTAGTTAAGCAGCTTCAGCTAGTAGGAAATGTGAAATAATCTGCATTTTAGGACAAGCAGATTTTCTGGGCTATTTTTTCCGTTTTGAGATCGTTGTTGAGTCCACTGTGAAATGTTTTCTTCTCTATATTTCATCCATGTTAGGTTTACATTTAATGTTTGATGTTGTTAATAAAAAACATAGTGCAACGGTTATCGATATTCTTGTTGAACAAACACGACGTGTTACTTTATTCTTTATTCCGTTAAAGCTCACGTTTCGGTAGTATGGCCTTCAGAGCCTCTCAATATACCCTTCCAGACCTATCGATATACCTTTTCAGATCTATGAATATACTCTTCTAGGCCTATCAATATACCCTTCCAGGCTCTGAAGAAGGCGATACTGCCGAAACGTCAGCTTCAACGGATAAAGTAACACCTAATGTTTGCTCAACAAGAATGTCGAGAACTATTTGATCACTGCCGAGGTCAATAGAAAGTCGGTCGTCGGAATAGTGCATTGGATTCATCTGTTTTCGTTATTTTGAACGCTTTCATAAAACCGTCTACAGGCAGGGTATTTAGTGACTTTCATCTTTTCTATTTAATTCGGATACATCAATCTGACTTGCAGAAACGTTGTGCGTAGTTCTGTGAAGGTTCTTTAAGAGGATTTAGAAAAGTGTTAGACTCTAATATAGTGTTGGAACTTAGAATTCGGAACTTTGAAAACCGTAGTCCTTAAGTCTGCCTAAAGCTAAAAGGAAGGTCAGAAAAAGGTGCAGGTGACTTAAGTGTGCTTAAAACTGTCATCATATTAGCTGCTGTACTTGTTCCAGGTGTCGTGTTTCGTTTTCGTGAACAGATTCGTGACACTTCCCACCAACACATGACACATTTGCGGCCAAGATGTTATCTCGCATTTACTAGAGATTTATCTCTCTATCGGATAGACGGGTCTAGGCGGTATTCTCGCATACTCTCGCTAATTATCAAAACTCCATTGGCCGTGAAGTACGCCATTTCCTAGACATTCTTGTTATACCAAAACATAATCTGTTGTTGATGATTCACTATGCGAAAAGCGCAATAGCTAGAGACACTGAAATCCACGCATGATCCCTGGTTCGACAGCGCCTCGAGACAACCAAGCCCTCAGTCAATCCCGGGATTGGCAAATTTACACCATACTTGTCAGGAAAGCTTCCTTCTGTCCTCAGAGGCCGACGACTATTTGCGCCGCTGGCAAGAGGGCGCCCTAACTGAGCTATTTTAGGATTCCATAAAGAGTCAAGTCAACCAGCATTCAAAGATATTCGTGAGAAAGTCAAACTCCTCAACTAACAGCCGAACACGAACGAGAGAGAATCTAAGGACTTCTATGGATGACGGATGCAAGAAAAAGGATGGAATGAAATAAGTGCTGGCATCTGCGCAATGTCTACGGTCAGATTGTATTATGAATAAAAAAGAAAAGGTAATGCTTCAATCTGGAAAACGTGGAAAGCTTTGGTCCACACAATTTGAATGACTCTTTACACGTGTTGCTCTGTTTGATGATGAGAACCATAACTTCATCCTTTAAAATCTGTGCAAAATGAGTTACGAACATCGTTTTTATTTCCTAATCTTTATATTAATCGTGTAAGGCTCGCCAACTCAGAATTTCGAGCTTCATTTCATTCTGAGCCTGTGGTAATTTTGAATCCGAGTTCGTTCGTCGCGTTATGATGTTTATCTTCTGACAGCGAAGGTTTTTGTTTACAGTTGGCTAGAATCGTTTATGTTGAAGGATAATCAACTTTCTATTAAAACTGGTCGAATTGTGCAAGAACGTGTGCTCTTAGTGTCATTCATGACTGGAAACTTGCGTACAGTCTAGTCTATAGCTCCATTGAAACGTTTTTTCACTTCTCGGCTTCCAGTATTCCTTAACAAGGCTGCTTTTAGCTCCACATGTCTCCGCGTTCCCTTATGCATCTGCTTACGCTGATAAATTGATGAAGACTCCACCACTGTTTTATCCGTATCCGTATCCGTGTGCTATCCGTAGAAGTAGCTGTTGGAGGATGAAGAGTGTGGATAAACAAAAATCATTGTGAACGGATAATCAAGGAAACAACAACCGTTCTATACAGTAAGACATCGGCGAGTGAGCTTACGTCATTCGAGAGGTGGTCCACCCTAGAAAGTTCAAGTCGATGCAACTACAACCACCGAAATCGTAAGGACGAACGGCTGTGGGCAATCGACTAGAATCATTGCGGCTCCGAAGAAGACGAAGACGTCGAAACGTAGACCGAATAAGCGTCGATAACAAACTTGTGTTAGCTTATCCACAAAAGAATGAGATAACTGAATTGGTGTACGGGTTCGACTACGTGTTGAGAATATGTCGTTTTCTCCCCTCATTGGTACATTTCATGGTCAGGAGTGGTTTTCCCTGAAACCAGAGATAGTCGAGTTTGTTTCCTATTTCTTTTTACCGGAGTCGGTCGCCGAACCTAATGGTTATGCCAGTAATTCGTGTGGTTGTAGCAGACATTATGATTTGCTGACTTACCAATCAAGGACGATGTGAGATGCCGAATATCATCTTGATTATGTGAACTTTTCTAATTTTTCCGAAATTGATTCTTTTCTGAAATCAAGTTTCGTTTTTCGTTATTAATACCTTGAATCGATCCCCGCGCCCATGGTCCACCAAGCCTTCCATCCCTCCTGAGTCGGCAAATTGGTACCAGACCTGTCTGGAAATATAGCAGCACTGGCTCGATACATCGGTAGGCCACCGCGAGTCATTGTAAAGGCCAGATATGCATTCAATCACCTCCAACGATACTTAATGAAGTCGATTGCACGGCGCGTCCCTCAGGGATTGATCGACGCCGAGAGCTTTATGGTTTTATCCTTTATACTGAAAATAGCATAAAAACAAATGGATTTCAAGTAATTTCATGGTCAAGGTGAAGGAACATTTCTTTGCTGTGCCTGACGTAGAATAAATGCAATTGTCCCTGGGAGGAAGGGCAATTAGGATTGTCGTTAATTTTTTATGTCCGCCTTACATCTTATCATGTTCTTCGGAAAAAATTCTGTGCAATACTTCTTCTGCGTTAGTTTCCTCATTTGCTCACTTTACCTTGGAGACGGCAGTTTTTAGAAGTAAATTTCCATGTCGTCTGGTAGTGATCGATAGAAAACGTTTGCTTCAGAATTTTCCCATAGCATAGTTTAGTACACGGTAGTGTTCGCTACCAATTAACTATTCATTCGGGAATACTGAATATTCTGTGGGATTTTCGTTCCAGACTTGTTGCACTCTGAAGGTGTTTTCATGTGTTTCACATTCTCGCGCTGTTTATTCGAGCTGTCGTGTATTTTTTTTCTGTTTCTTGTAAGGAACCTAAGAAATCCCCTTTAAGCTTCGGAAGTTCTTTTGATTAAGAAATAAGGCACCTTCGAGGTATTTGAATAAATACCACCAATCGAAGGTGTTTGAAACATCAGTCTTGCGTTCTTTTCTGAAGAATTACTTTATCCGTAGATGGTACCAGTTATGTATCTCTTCAAATAGTTCTAAAGTACAAAAATTTGAAAGCAACGTATTTCTTTCTGTATCGCATATTTGAAGAGAATGTCGCTCCGGTCAGTACTGTTTAAAAGACTTCTTCATTAACGTAGTGTTTCTCCTGTGCCACTTTTTTTTACTGTTTTCTTCTATTTTTTTTTCGTTCGAAATTTCCATCTTCGTATGTTCTAACTATAGCGACAACTTAAGGAATAAACACATTATTGGAATCTATCATTTCTTCTAGGAAACTGAGCAAAAAATCATTGAGAAGTTTGTATTGCTTATAAAAATCTGTGCAATAATCTACTATTTGTGCGTGTAAATAAAAGATGAAAAGATAAGCCTGTCAGCATTGATCAATCCGTGAGGAATGCGCCAATGCATTCGACTTCATTAAGCATCCTTGGAGGTGATTGAATGCATATCTGGCCTACATAATGACTTGCGGTAACCTATCGGTGTATGGGTTCAGTGCTGTTATGCTCCCAGACATGTCTGGTACCAATCTGCCGACCCCAGAGAGATGGAGGGCTCGGTGGGCATAGGGCGTAGGATCGGTCCCGTGTTTATTGCAGGGCGCATCTACCACTGCACTACAGGCACATTTCTACGACTGACCTATGTTGTACGTGTTTTGCTGAAAATCAACTAACGGTTGATGTTCGCGGTCACTGCTTTGGCGCAACTGTCGTCATTGGCGTTATGTTGAGATGCGGTCAACTGGAATACGGCGACATGGTTTGGATCAAGCAAGTGAACATTCACATTTTGTGAACTCAGACGACGTCGCCGAACACCTGACCTATTTCTGTGGCACAGCGGGGCGCCATTTACGGCGACGTGTGGTTATATTCTTCCACACTTGACTACGCCATACCTTCACACTAGTATTATTGTGCGGTGGGTCCGTGTAGTGGAGTAGTAGTTAGAGTTATGTTGAAGTACATATACTGCGGTACACACGTGTGGTCGTTCGTTCGATCACACGCCACGTGTGAACCAAGCCTTCCATATTTCTGGCGTCGGAAAATTGGTGCTAGGTTAATCTGGAAACAGAAACACTGGTAGGTGAGTCAGTAGACCTTAGGAAGTCATTGTATGCCCAAATATGCACTCATTTGGCTCCGTATCGCTGTGAAGTCAAATGCATGGCGCATCCTCAAAAGATTGATAGTCGCCCAGTGGCTTACACTTTTTAAAGTTTATGAATTTTTTGTCGCGAATGTGTTTATTTCACCTCAGGCACGATAGCAAAGTTCGGCTGTTCGCTTATTTGTTACAACGTTGTTGCACTCAAATGATTTCCGTGTGATTAATGCTATTTCTCTCACATTTGCTGCCGATAACATTACCGATTGTTTCCACCACTTTTCTGTTATTCTTTGAATATCAGCTGCCATATGATATTAAATTATAACAAACTACATTGGCTTCTTTTAAACCACTTCATCCAGCATCACATGTTCCTGTACTCCTTCATTCGGTTTGTCGTCTCGCATTCGTCATCCGCGAAGATCCACATATTCATTTGTAGGTTCGACTCCTGTTTGAAACATTTTGGTCTTTATGGTTGTCATTGAATACTGGGCTAGTCGATCATCCCTGTCATCTCAGAATTGCCTTTGCAAGGCCTTCCCGAGTTGTTTCCAACAACCCTTGTGGGTTGGAGATAGCGAGCGGATGAAGGAAGTGTCTGGCACCAATTTACCCACACCAAAGACATTGGAGACTTTACTGGCTCGAAAATTGGTCGAACCAAGGCCTTGCACAGATTAGGTTACACCTCTACCACTGCGTTGTCAACGCTTCTTAAAATACGAGAAGCTAAAACACGAAGCGAATCGCTCGTTTCTTGTCAGAAAATCCGGTATTCATAATAAAAAGAACAGTTCTACAGTGTACTGTAGGAGACCAACCAACGTGGTACAAAAATGAACTTATAAAAAAGGACGTTTCGGGATTTCATGTTGACAAAGTAAACTCGAGTGCTTTAGGTCAGGAACTGAAGCGAAAGTGTTTTTAGAACCTTCCATCTAAAAAAATTAATACGTTGTTGCTTAAAACAAAAGAAAAACCTTCCGATGCTTCGTGGACTATCACAGTCTCTTCACCTTTCCTCTAAAATGTTGTTTGGCCCAAGTTTTCGGTCCTCTTCATCGCAATTACGGTAAACAACATTCTTCATTCACGAACGCTTTAAAGTCATTTGTTCCAGTATGCAAGCTGACATGACGGCAGACTTTCAGTCCGTTCTTTCGTATTTATTGCTCAGTAACTGAAGAAATAGCTATCTGCACAATGAAATTGATTTTATAGTAATTATATCAAACCTGGCCAAAGTCTGCCCCAGGTTTTCACCACCACAGGCAGTTGCAGCCGTTGTGGATCAGAGGAAGATTTACCAGCATACGACTTTGATACCTGGATGATGGGTGGATCCTGGTGTTGGTTTACTTTTAGCTAGGCTTCCTGATGGAAACGCCGGACCCCTTCTCAGCTTGGGAGACTCTGCGGGGACAAATTGTTCCGCTGTACATCGCAGTCCGACACCCAGGAACACTTCCCAGCCACGATGAGGCGGTAGACCGTTGGGAGGATTTCCTCTACCTCGGGATTCCAGTGAACCACAATGACTTAGCCAGTAAACCACCGAAAAGTGGTGATTATGCCGGGGCTCGCACAACCATTGAGGGTGGGCCGTTCAAGTATCAAGTGAGTATATCAAACTAGTGTTATCTATTTTTTCAATGAGCCAATGAGCAATTTGATTTATGGAATATGGCGTCCTGTAATGAGCACTACTCTCTCTGTGCACTGTTTGGCCCTTTTCCGTCAAGTTTAGAATGCTCTCTGGTTTTTCTTTTCTTTGCTTGGATTAATCTACGTATGCCAAAGCACTTTTCTTTGATCGATTAGTACAGGAATATTATTATTTATGCCTATTGCTGTTTCTTTTTACTACCTGTTACTGGATTAAGAAGGTATGTGGGTAATGGCGTTAGTAGGTTTCCATGGAGGTAGTTCCATTCGAAGAAAAGGATATCATTTCAACGAATCGGCCATCTTACACCAGTTTCTCGTTCAGTTTACTGTGTTGTTTCAGGTAGTTTCTATAGTGTTAGACACTCTAACAGTTTTCCATGACTAATTGATGTGAATGCTGTTTTTATTTCAAGGATATATCCATGAAACTATTTGTGTTAGCAGCTGTCTGCTACGTAAATCTGCTGGCATTCCATCGGTCTATGTCCACGTTTATGTCTTCTTCCTCGGCACTCACCTACCTTGACCTCGGTATTCATTCGTTTACCTCTTATGATCGCTCAACATTCCCGCCAAATGCAAATAATTGTCACAGTATTTATAAACACTCATAATAGTCGTCAAAACACTATGCGATTAAAAGAATTAGGTGGAGCATGTCAAGAAACTCATCCATCACCCGATTTGGTTGCTCGCTTAGGAGTTCCGTTTGGATTTTACGTATTTATTCATATGACCCTATATCACATATGCCGTGGAATCACATCGTGGCGGTTCTCTCGTTCAATTCATTGTTTCGAACCTTTGGTGTTCATAATCCATAAAGGGTGTTCAGATTTGCATTTGGCTTTCGCTAGCACTGAAGATTTCGCCTTTTTAATGAATGTCGTTGAACGCTGGTTGGAGCATATTATTTTATTATTTCTGAGCCTGGCAGTTCTGAATGAGCTTTCCCAACAAAGGGAGTCGCCAGTCTTCATCGATCGGTGGAAGCCTTTCCCAGACAAACCTGGTATCATTCTTCCCGAGGAGAGGTGAAGGGCTTATTTGGCCAGTTCGAGAGTTGAACCCGTGGCCGTGCGTGTATTATTCAACGACGTCCCTAACCACTGCGCTTTGCTTTTAAATTGAAATTTCACTTATGATTTTATAGCGGCATTCAAGGGGTCAATGGAACTGTTAATGTCCAATAGTAATTTAGCCCACCTATTTTTTCCTTTGGTTATGTTTATTAGCAACTTTGCAACCGTATGACAGTTGTAATCGCAATTTTTTTCGTCAGTTTGGCAGTCCTCTACTACCTTTTTGGTCGGTACCAGATAATCACCGAACTGACCTTTACCTGGAATTTACAAAAGTTTGACTTAAAAAAGGATCATATTGGTTTATTATCTATTGTCGAACTGGTTCATTCTTTCTATTCACAAAAGTTATTGTTGTCTTTTATCCATAAATGTCTCTTGATAAGTTCAATTGATCTTCTTTAGAATTTTGAACTATTGAATGCTCCATTCTTTCGGAACTTAGTCAACCCTTGAAATCAACAGTGTTAGGATTGAAATGCAAGTCACGCGTGATATTTTCCATAACTTCCTAGAAAGGATAAAGCTCTCGGCTTTGATCAATCCCTGAAGGATGCGCTATGCATCATATTTCATTAAGCATCGTTTGGAGGTGGTTGAATGCATATCAGGCCTTTACAATGACTCGCGGTGGCCTACCGATGTATCGAGCCAGTGCTGCTATCCTCCCAGACAAGTCTGGTACCAGTTTGCCGACCCCGAAGGGATGGAAGGGTTGGTGGGCCATGGGCGCCGAGACCGATTCCAAGTGTGTGTTGCAGGGCGCCTCCGACCGCTGCTCCACACGCACTCTATTGTATCTTCCTGTATCTTTTTTATGCCACAAGCATTTCATGTTCTGCAAAACTCAGTAACTGCATTGTTTTGTTGTTCAGCAATCGCGAGGTTAATAACTCGATAGACCGACTTTCTATAAACCTCGGCATAGATAGTATCGCGAGGTTGTTACACAGCATACATTCACTTCCATAAAATCATTAACCCTTTTTCTGACAAGAAGGTTATTCGTTTTAAATTCGAGCAATCGTAGTTTACAAAGTTGTCTACGCTACTACTAGTGAAATGTTTTCTATCAACTAAGCTCGCTCATCTCAATGTTAATGAAAACATCATTTTGCATTATTCTTTAAACGGCTCAGTCCAAAAAATAACGCAAACAAGTTGAGAATTTTTGCTCCTTTTTCTATTGTCCACTGTTTTTTGTTAGGACGTAACTCATGGGTATTGGAAAATTCCATTTCAGAACAGTAGGGGAAAGGTTTGGTTAGCTTGAGCAGTCACTCCGCAGCATTGTGAAGTTGTTTGAATGCATGATTTGCTCAAACAACAATTTGCTAAGGTCTGCCACCATGTCAAATCCTCCGAAACAAGTCTGGTAGTAATTTAGCCGCCCCAGGAATATGGTGGGCATTGTTTGCCTTGGACCTAAGATCCAAGGTCAACCGATAACCACGTATATAGGCGCCTCTAAGTAGGGTGCTACATATATCCACCAGTCTGGTGCATAAAAATTGACACAATAGGTGTTGTTGATGTGGTGTTAAGAATTCAATGAAGTGTAGAAATGTTGTGCTGCTCCATTTTAGGGTCTATGCTGGAATCTTCGACATGTCTACAGAAACATAGGGCCATGATGTTTAGGAATATTTGTTTTTCTCATCTTTTGCTTTCCCATTGCTCAGTGCATATCATTTGTTGAATAGTTCTGCTTGCTTTCTTTGTGGAACGTAACATGAGCTTCGAAGCGTTCGCTCCACGACGCCTGAAATTTGATAGAAGAGGCAAACATTTTCTCCGTCTGCTCTACACTTGTAACAGTAACCTAAACGGTGACTTCATTTATCCGGAGCTGCTGGGTTTCGGTCTTCCCAGGTGCAAATGCCTTTTTGCGTCTACATATCAATTGTGTTATATTCTAAACGCACTTTTCTGTAAGTGCAGCAGAGTACGATCTACTTCCGATTTTAAAAGCTCGAACAATCTAGGGATTACGAAAGTAAGTGAACAGAACAATTTCCAATGAACATATTTAGTTGCTAGAAAACGTGGCGCTTCCCCACCTAGAGCGGGTAGAGGGTTAATCTCGAACCAAAAGCGACTTTATGCTGAGACACAGATGGATACAGGGGATGGTCTGTTCCTGTTTCTGCTGCGCCGGTGTTTACGAGGACGTATTCAATCATACATGCGTGGGTGTGTTCCTGTTTATGCGTATTGTATTCTATGAATCAGGTCGGCCAAAAGCCCACAGTCAAGTGACAGAAAGATATTTGGGAGGCGGTTAGGAGACGCCTTCAACAAACATGCTCTCCATTCTACCCTGGGAGAGACTAACAAGCTGTGCATGAGTATATCCACCCCAACGTTCAAAGCTCAGCAAGCCATAAGTGTGTATCAAACGCCAATTATAGTGAAATAAGTGGGCCTCATTCACCTAACCCCGAAACAGAACCCGATGCCGCAGCGCTGCGTGAGAAGACGCTGCTAAATATCGGTACCATTTTAGTCTGCGTAAATCTCGAAGGACTATGCTGATGATTTGTACTTATAACGATTTGAAGATATGTATCACACCTTCGGACGCTGTTGTCCCAAAATTCTACACGCAATCAGACTATCGCTTTCTTAGCGCAAGATTCCATTTCTCGCGGAAAGGTGAGAAAACCTCTAAGTTGAAAGAATGAAACCCCAATACCATCATGAACTGGGATTTATTCAGGCCATTAGTCGGATCTTAGGAAGATGCTGTTATCGATAACAACGGTGGGGAATACGACCGAGTTGTTCAACGTTTTGGGGTTAGCGTAATGAAAGCTGAGAGTTCGAAATTCATCAAGAGGTATCTTTCTCCAGAAACGCTGCAGCAACGCCAGCGCTGAATCGCATGACCCAAAGGCAACCACCAACTCACGTTCGAAATTGCAAAATAATGAAGACATGAGCAGCAGTTATGGTCGAAGCTGCATAGTCAGAGAAAAATGTTGTCAAACCCGCCAAAAATCCTCAAATTACAAGATCAATTTGATTCCTTTCCAGAAAGGGATTGGTGTAAATCATTCTCGATTATTATTCGGGTCTCTTCTATACTCACGTCCTCCTACACTCATACGAAATAAAACAGGATGGATATGTCGTCCCGCCGGCTCTCCCTTACGAAATCCGATATGCTATTTTGTCGTCGAAGAATAGAGCACCTGGTCCAGACGGGAGAAGATTTGAACGACTGAAAAACTTTTCACCAGTCCTTATCGACATACTGACAGCTTTTCACACGTTATCTGTGAGAATGCAGGGTTCTTGTTCAATAGAATCCGAGCAAGATGTTGTTATTGCCCATTAAAGGTGACCTTCAAGAAGTCGGTAACTACCGCCTAATCTACTTGCTGTCTGGCTTCTGTTATGTAAACTCTTCACTCGACTCATCCTAAACAGGATTGACAGAACACTGGACCAAGGACAGCCATGTGACCAATCTGGGTTTTGAAAAGCGTTCAATGCGATAAACAACTTTTGCGTCGAAATGAGTCTTACCGAAGTATCGCAAGAGTATAAGAGGTCGCCTTCATCAACTTTAGCCTTTCGACGTGGTCAAGACGGAAGAAGTCGTGGAAGCTCTGGACAGTCTTGTCCTTCCTTCTTAGTGCTTGGAGTTTCTTCGTGAGCTGTGTAAAAATTTCAGAGCTAAAATACAACTATTCTCAATAACTCAAAATACCAACTTTCTATAAACTTCGGCATAAATAATCGATATATTTATTTATATATCCTTATGCACCGGACTTGTTGTTGATCAACAAGATCAGTTCATAGGAACATATTAATAAATATGTCACCATTCTGTAACGATATTGACATAGACACAAAAAGACTAGCTAAGCAAGGCGACACCGTCACGTTCACCCTCCAGAACATCATACAAACTTTGGAGTGGGACAACATGGTAGCGAAAATCGATGACCGGCAATTGCACCATTTTCGCTTTACTTATGATATCGTTCACGTAACACGAGACATTAGCCAGGTGGAACAATTGCTTGCCGGCTTTGATAACGCTTATGGAAGATTGGTCTTCTCTCGCATCTATCCATCTCGGTTCACAAAATTTTGCAAAAACGACGTTTCTGAAGAATAGATTGGTTTCGTATGCACAATTCACGTTCAACGGTGGGAATATCTCCTGCTCCAGCTACGTCAGTCCAGCTCGGGAAATTAACATTACGAATCACTTAGCTCAAGAGTTGAGCAGAGGGAAGCGAGTAGCTTGGAGAGCTTTCCAGAGCATGGAGGATATAGTGAGGAGAGCAAAGAACACCCGACCTCATGACCATCTTTCTTCTCCACGATTCTTCCTGCCTTAACGTTTGCGTCAAGAAAACCAATGACAAGGTAAGCATAATGGGAATCATTCAGTGTTTTTGGAACGTGCAGTCGAAAGGATGATGCTAGTATTCTGTATCATACAACTGAAGGAGGAGGCCTGAAGCTCCGAGCAACGTCAACGATCAGAGATCAGCGATCACGTTCTACCCGCCAATATGTCGAAAATTAAGTGCGCTAGACACGTAATGTTTTATAACGATAATCGAGGGACAAAGGCCGTTAGCTACTGGATTTATCTGGCACCGTGCATTTCACTCCATTCGAGGTGTCGGGGAGGTAATTGAATGCGTATTTTGTCCGTAGTCCTAGGTTTTCTGCAGCGGCAGAATATACGAATACTGTTCGATTATTCAGTTGTCGCATGTGATAACGCAATAAAGAATAAAGCGGATCTTAGCGCAGACCAATCATTTAAGGGTACGTCATGCGTTGAATTTCATCCATAGTATCGTAGAGGTGAGCGAGTGGATATTATGTCCATACATCCACCTGCATGGCCTCACCAATGTATCAGTCAGTGTTTTTATCCCCCGAGATATGTCTGGTGCCAATTCGTAGACCTTGCGGCGATGCAAATCTCAGGCCTGAGAAAGGCTTTGGCTAGGATTACCTCGAGACTACAGGGGGCCACAATGGCTAAACCAGCAAGTGTGGGGAATGGAACTTGTGCTGGGACTCGCACGTCTATTGAGGACAGGTCATTCAAGTATCCAAGTATCTAGGTAGGGATGAGGGAAATTGGTTTGCTCGTGCCTCAGGATCGTTTGCAAGAACCTGATTTGAATTTCACGACACGTCTAACCATTGCGTTACACACGCTTCTTCTCTCACAATTCTGGTGAAATCTATACTTTTTTCTGTACATTTACTACCAAGAGTTACCAATAAAAAATCTGTTGTGCTGACTGACTGAAAAGGTTTTACATTCAGTTAAGAGTTGTATATTAAAGGTTTGTGCTTTGACAGTAATTTCCTTTTTTCACCTGTTTTTCTCCTACCTTATGTGTTTCTTTCATTCTGTTCTACTCGCCCCTCTCGCTTTGTTGTCCTCTCTCTGTCCTTGTTTCTATCTACCTGATTGTGATCGCAGTATATATTTCATTCACGTTTGGTTTTTCCTAAAATATTGTCGTCATTTATTCTTCTTTTCTTAACGTTTTCTTTCGTTTCACCTGAAAGACAGACTCATAAATTTGTTTATGAGCCGTTTAACGTCATTTTTTTTACAGCCACGATGGCCGCCACTCAAACGACCACAATCGAAACAGTAAGTGTAGTGCGACCTTTAAAGGTTAGTTAATTTTCTAAAAGGATAGCAAGCCAAGCCCTTCCATCCATCCAAGGTCGCCAAATTGGTCCTAGATTTGTATAGGAGGGTAAAAACGCTGGCTCTTTACATATGCAAACCTCTGCAGCTCGTAGGTAAAATATGCATTGAATCACCTCCATAATAACTCGAAAGACCGACTTTCTATAAACCTCGGCATAGATAGTTGATATATTTATTTATGTCATCTTATAAACTGATCTTCTTAAGGTGACGCGAGGTTGGTACAGGTCTTCGTTGTCGTTGTCGTTGTTTTTGATGTTATTGATCGATGGCTGACGTTTCGGCGACTTCGCCTTCCTCAGAGTCGTGATCACCTCTATGATTCTACCAATGGAGTTAAACGTATGAGGATTCCCTAAACGCTGATGCCGGCACTTTATCCTTTATCTTTTTGGTTAGCAGTTTAGATCCATCGCAACAATCACTGGCACCATGGGAAAATTCCAGTTATAAGGCGGCTAAATTCCTTCGATTCAAAATTGTCTACACTACCTATAGCGTAGACCTGGAATCGCTCCGTTAAAACATCATGGAATACCAAGGAAAACCAGTCTCGACCGGCGTTCAATATTCCATTAAAAGAGAGCGCGAAAGCTCGACGAGCTATATCTGAATGCATGTAGAAACTGAAGCCCTTTTATAGTTGGCATTTTCAAGAGAGACGATTTTGAAACGAAGCGGAGAAGTGATCGGATGTGTACAATGTGTGAGCAGTTGCCATCTGGATATTAAAGTATCGAAATTAGAATTTATCGTGGGAAATTAAGACCCAAAGGCAGTGCCTTCATTATGAAACTCTCATAATTCGTTTCTTTTTTCGAAAATACTAGAAGGAATATTCTCTAAGTGTGAAAACTGTTTGGCTGTTTTTTTCCGTCCTTTGGGCAACAGTCGTGTTCTTATTTAAGTGTTTTTGCACCGTAAGCATTGCCGTCATAAACACACGACTTCATAGCCTTGGACTTAATCCTTAAAGTACTCCGAATTTCGACGTTTTCCTTAAGCAAGCTTTGTTTTTTGTCATTTTGGTAGTGCGCTGGTTGCGGTCACCACAAAGGATACGTCTTCATTTTTTTGCTCAAAGCTTTACCGCCTTGCCATTGCTATAGGAGGTTCACGATGTTGAAATTCGAGCGTGGGGTTATTTTCTGACAAGGTCACTCTCATTCTGAGGATTAGAACATCATCTACAAGCCCAGCTAAGGTCATTCACACTTTTACCATTACTCGTTGCTATTGTGGACCAAATATTCACTAAGTAGCCAACGTTTCTACTGTTTTCAAAGATTGGCGATTATCTGTCATTGTGACATGGGAACTCGCTGAACCGTCAGTTTTAGGACTCTGGGAAACAAAAAAAAAACTCACCTAACCTGCAAAAGGCAGTGAATTGCATGGGTTCTGCGTGATGTTTGAAAATGGGCTATTAGTGTGTGATAGTGAAGAAAATGCTCCATAGCTTCCTTTAGCTCCATATTGTTATACTCTAGACGCAGTTTAAACCCATGTGGATAACAATTTCATTGATCTTGAGTTTACTACAGCAAAATCGTCCGTCTATGACGACGCGTTCGCATGAGAGATTCGCCAGATCGCAAAGAAGTCGTTATGAATGTAAATTTTCCTCTTTCCATATTGTTGAAAGCGCATACACTTTCCATTAGCGCGCTATCCTCGTGTTTTAACGGCTCTCTGCACCACTCGGCAATAAATCCTCTTAAGATGACATCTACAAAATGCGTGCTTCTGGAGAATCACTAAAGGTGATTAAAGATATATTTAAGCAAAAAATTACCTGTGGAGGCTTGACGATGTACCAGATCAGCGTTTTTATTCTACCAGAGAAGCCTGTAAGTAATCATTTGCCGACACCGAAAGAAGGAGGGCGTGATAACCCGAGGCGTGCGATCAAGTCTTATTTATGGCTCACTTTTAAACTTTATTTCACAACGAATAATTTGCAATCTTTTATGATCCTTGCATAGATTTATTTCATTGTCTTTAATAGTGTTTATGATTAAAACACAATATGAATAACGCAAGAAACTGCTCGTTTCTGTTTCACATTTTTTGATGCTATCTTTCGATGATGAGGGACGCATGTGGCATAGTGGTCGGAGGCGCCCTGCAACATATGTGTGGAATCGGTCTCCGCCCTCGTCTATGGTCCACCAAGCCTTCTGTCCTTCGGGGTCGGCAAATTGGTACCTGACTTGTCTGCGGGAATAGCAGCACCGGGTCGATACATCGGTAGGCCACTGCGAGTCATTGTAAGGACCAGGTATGCATTCGATCACCTCCAAATGGTGCTTAGTGAAGTCGAATGCATGGCGCATCCCTCAGGGATTGATCAACGCCGAAAGCTTTGTCCTTTATCTTTTGTTTTTCGATGAACATTTTGATGTTCATTTCTTAACAGATATTAAAATCGAATGTGTAGAGCATTAGTGAGAGGTTCTCATCTGTCATTCTGTCTTTCTTGAGTGAGGGGAAATCTTCATTTTTGGTCTACTGTTTCTCCTCCGAGTCTTGCCATCATGTGACCTTACCGGATATTTCGTTTCTTGTTTCTAGAGAACTATGAAATTGAAACCTGTTCCTCATTTTCTCGAAATACTCTGGATGTGCAAGGGATGAAATTGTTGCTAGGCTTTTTTTGTAGAAATTATTGGCGTAGAAAAGCACACGATGAACGAACTGTGTGATTTTTGCTCTAATCTACTCATCAGAAACGTTTTTTAAGCATTTCAAAGCGAAGTAAAAGTTACGGAATGCACCAGAGAACTGCAGGGAAGGCAAGTGTAAGTGCATTTCTTAAGGACTCCCCGCGCTGCACACATGTCGTTGTCCTCCACTTTTCCAGGATTGAGCAATCCTTACCTCCATCTGGTGTTGGCAGCTTGCTACCAAATTATTTGTGAGGATAAAACTGTGTTAAGTTGTTCAGAGCTAGGCAAACATTTTTTGATTAAGGAAAAATGGAATAGAGCTTTACAAATGTAATGTTTTTTTTCGGCTGTATATTTCTAGAATATAGACAATGGTGTTTTGTTCTTACTCTAGTGGATTCAGGTTTTTTTAATCTTCTTTTTTTTTAACTGGAAATGCTTTAACTGGAAAAACATTCCGTATTTACTCAAAATTGTTTCAGACTAGATATTTCCCAAACTTTTTGTTTTAACATCGTTAGTGATTGTGGTCTTTTGTATTTGTCGCTTTACGAGATTCCTTTACTTAATATGACAGTTGCTGAGAACAAGAAAATTCCTCTTTATTCTATCGATCTAATCAATGTTTTAAGGTGATTTCCCTAGTTTGTTTCTGCATTGCCATCGCTCTATCAATCGTTTCGTTGTGCTCAACTTGGTGGCTTCGTTCAGGTAACTCAAAGGAATAATCAAGACTAATTAATAGTTGTTTATATTCTTGTTCAGCAAACACGAGGTGTTACTCTATTTCTTTGTTTACGTACACGCTGACGTTTCGGCGGATTTCGTCTTCCTCAAAGCCTGGAAAGGTCAAGTTGACAGCAATCTATTCGACCAAACACCTCCATAACCAAACAGAGAAAATGATAAACCTAGATTTCAATCACACTGAACACAGAGTTGTTTTGTTGCACACTCACTGCTTTCTATGAGTCTTCCTTTGAATATGTCACCTAGAGACCAACGGCTCAGAGTTCACATGGAAGCGTAATGTGCCCCTATCGTTGGAATAACAGGTTTATGTACTGCCCAATATCACGCTCGTTTATGAGGCATTCCTCCCTGTGGTTCATTTTCGTATTCTTAGAATTGGTCCAGAAAGCTTCGAAAGCTTTGTGCGCTTGTGTTTTAGATTTCTGTGCGAGGATCGTAGCCCCTACTTCAAAATCTTCCCCGTTATGTCTTATACTGATTATTTAATACTAACTACTACTAATTAATAGTATTAGATTGCTTGCTTGAGGAAACCACATTGTCATTGAAAGAAATCATTGCAGGTTTGTTTTTTCTTCCGACATAGTATTTTCAAATATTCCTGGTCATTGACACCTTAAAGCGCTATCTATGTGCATTACTGAAGCTGTTGCAATACGCCTCCAAGAAGACTTGACCGTTTTCACTCGTCATTATTTTAAATTGGTAAAAACACATAAGAAGCATCTAATGTGAATACATCTAGCACAAGGTTAGAGATACTCCTCAATATGCATCTAGTCGTTAATTTAGTTGGTGTCAGGCTTGTCTGAACACTTAGTTGTCGATAATGTGTAACTTTTTATCTACTATCTATTATTAAGCAAGGGCCACTATGGTGCCGTGCGCAACGCGTGATCCCAAGGGTAATCGCGGCTCGATCTGGCCTGGGGTACAAGCTTTGCAAATATTTTACCACCATGCTGACTGCCTATTACATTACTTAGGTGTTACATCGCTAGCCACCGGCTAGTGATTGTAAAATATAAATATGTATTCGGTTCCCTGTACGACGCTATAAATGAAGTAGAACAGATGACTCATCTCTAAGGGGAGTTATCATCGCCGATCGCTTTATCCTTTACTCTTTTATATCCAGTATAGTTAATTAGCACATAAATATCTTTGTACAATGTTTTCCATGAACTCATAGGTGTGAAAAGAGTTATTATGAGCTATAAACTAGTAATCAACGAAAGGGAACGCATACGGCTAAAACGAAGACCTTCACTCCCTTCATGTAGGTTATGAAAAGCTAGACAGTTAGAAGTTAAACTCGTTTGAGAAATACGATGAGCAGTTTTCATGTAAAGCCTAGTATTTTTACGGTTTTTGACTAAGCGTCAGCTATGGGAAGCTCATCAACTCTACTAGTGGCTGTTTGCGGAGTATAAGTGAGGCTTACATGCTTACAATTCACACATGGGTGCAAGTTATTCAACGGGTCAGTTATGCTTTTAGTCACCTTTAAGACTCTATGAATGGAGTCGGGGGCATAACGCAACCCTGAGAGGCGCGCCGCCGAAAGTTTTGCCGGTTTATTCATTTGTCAGTCATTTATGGAAGACGACCACGACCTCGAACCGCCTTCTATGTTGTACTCTTCAATCACATAGACTTTTTGACTAGTCGATGTGCAGGACACGAGTCACACACACAGAAGCAAACATCATAGCCAATACGTGGATTTTATTACGACTATGCGAATGATATAAGTCAACAAATACAACGGGTGGCTCCTCTATCACATCTAAATATTATTGTGTAATTTTATTTATTTTATTTCGTGCGGCCATTCTTTCACATCTACTGTGCTGATCCCAACACTTCCCACATTCGATTCGTTCCCTCGCATTCAGCATCCACTAAGGTCTTCCAAGGTTTACATGCGGCTTCATCTGCTTGAGGATTTCGATTTCGTCTTGAATGCCATAGGATACTTGTCCAGTTGGATTCTCCCTGGAGTGCTGAGATAGCCAGGCTAGACCTTTGCCACTTTTATTGAAGAGAGTTGTTTTTTGCTCAAGCAAATTCGATACCAATTTCGCCACTAAAGAACAATGAGAGGCTTGTGGGCCAGGATCGGGATCAAACCAGTTTCGCGCTAATGATTTGCGGCGTCACTGCCATTGTGATATCCGCTCCCATAACTGCGTAATTAAAATCACAAAATCACTTTTGACCCACGTTTAACACCTGCTCCTACGACGAGTGTACAGTTGCGAGTAATCCAATCAAGATCTCCATAGGGAGAAGCTCGGTGCAAACGCCGTGGTGTAAGTTTGATAGGAAAAGAGCTTCCTCCTGTTCATCTGACGCTTTTGCCGAAAAGGTTCCAGTAATATTCAAGGAAAAAATATTCACAGAAGTAACTCCACTATCCAAATGTTCCTGGATTGTCTACGTAACGTTCAACCCAACAGCGCGTACGTGATGAAGTCCTTCGACGTCATCGCTCTCTATACAAACGTGTCGAATGAGTCCGCTATGCAAGCCATCCGCAAGCTCCTTATATAATACAGAAGAGCACTAAACATGTATGGCTTCTCGATTCAGCACTTGACGACACTCTTAAAGGAATGCCTAAATTGCTCAATCCAGATGGTTCGGAAGGTATTACGCTTCATTCATTACTTCTCCTTTCACCCCTCTCACATGAAAAGGGCGTTTGTGAGAAACATGCTTCGAACAGCTACCAGCTTGTGGACAGGAAGGCAGTAGAGAGAGTAGTTCCGGAACTTGATGCGGTAAATAGCTATTTTTAATGGTTACGAAACTGTAGCTCGAGATAGGTGTAGAGGAAACCACAGGTACCCCAACGATAACTCTAGCGACAACAAGGTCTCGTTTATACTGCCCTTCATTTCAAATGAAGTAAGTGCAGCTATAAAACGCTGTTTAAGAAGGGCCGGTCTAGAGAATTCGCTAACGATAATTGAAATACCACCGAGTAATCTAAGACGCGAACAAGTTGGTAACCGCCTATACGACCGTCTATGTGCAACGCAAAATTGCATAATTTGCAACGGGGAGGATTTTGAAGTACGTGTCACGATCCTCGCACGGTAATCCAGAACACAAGCACGCAAAACTCTCGAGGCATTCTGGATTAATTCCAGAAATCCGAAAATGAACCGCAGGAAGGAATGCGTCATTATCACGCGTGATATTAGACAGTATATAAACCTGTTATTCTGATGAGATGGGGACATTACGATTCCACGTGAACTCTGTGCGGTTGGTCTCCACGTGACATATTCACTGGAAGATTCATAGAAAGCGGTAAGTGTGCGAGGAAGCTATTCTGTGTTCAATGTGATTTGAATCTTGGTTTAGCATTTTCTCTTTCTGGTTATGGAGGGGTTTGGCCGGGTAGATTGCAGTCAATTTGGTCTTTCCAGGCTCTGAGGAAGACGAAATCCGCCGAAACGTCAGCTTGTACGTAAATAAAGAAATAAAATAACACCTCGTGTTTGCTGAACAGAAGTAGAAAGAATTATTCACAGAAGTGTAAAAAGGAATGTTTTTAAGGTAAAAACTTCTCTTACACAACGTGTAGTAAATCGAACGTCGACTAAGTAGTACATTCATTTCTTCGTTTAGTAGTCAATAAGGGGGTTTTATTCCAGGATCGTTTCGAACTGGTCTTTTCCTGGAATGCACGGCTAGTAGTGAACCTTCACATGCCGCACCGCTGCGAGAAGCTCCTCTTCCAGGAAAATGTCACGCCCCGGCAAGGGACAGTGGTCAGTGGTTGTTTTCTCAAAATTGTCGTAAACAAATATCATTGCAGTCTACACTGGCTATGTGTTTCTCATAGTTGAGTAATTTTATGATAACATTATGAGCTCACGTGAAATTTCTTCGCTTCTACTCCATGAACTCTTTCCATTCTGAGAAATGGAAAGATGTGAAATGAAGTATGTTGTTCATTTTTTGCGAAATGTTGCAATTACAGAAGGGGTGACATTGTCGCGAGATTTTTTTATTTATTCAATTTACAAACGTTGAAATGCACAAGATGAACGAGTTGTTTGGTTTCTGCTCGACTAAACTATTACACTGTTTTTTCCGGACAGTTGAAAACATAGTAAAGAATTTATGGAGTAGTTTTTTCAATAATTGTGGGAAAGATACATATACCTCACTTGTTAAAAAAGCTCTGCAGTGCTCACGTTGTCGTTGGTTTGACCCGTCGCTCAAGGCTAACCAAGCCTTTCATCATCTGGGATCGTCAAATTGGTGCCAGACTTGTTTGGGAGAAAAAAACACAGGCTCGATAGTATCGGTGCAGATCAAATATGCATTCAACCACCTTAGCGATGGTTCGCATAAAATCGAATACATGACGTATCCTTGAGGCGTTAAGCAACGCCAGACGCTTTATCTACTCTCCTTTAATTACAAGAACTCGTTTATTATTTCATTTTTCAAGTTCGTTGGGAGATATCAATTATTTATCATTTGATAAGATGACTTTGTCACAGAGGAACAAAGAAATTCTGGTCAGGTGTTTTAAGATTTTTGGTATTTTATCACACATTCAAAAGTTAATACAAGCCTTGGAATTAGACCAAACCGATTGAACTTGCCCAATTCTACTTTCGAGCTTCGTCGAAAATCCAGTTTTCTGTTCAATTAGCTAACATTAATAGTTTCTGGCTCACGTATATTTTTGTCAGCTCCAAAACCAAAACTGGTTTGTGTGAATCGTAGTTAATTAGCATAGCTTTGAATTTTTATAACTGATCATCGTTACGAATTGTAGGGACGAAATTTCTTTTCTAGAAAATTGCTTTTCTCTTTTTTCCGAGCTTTTCTAGATGTTCTCTCTCATCAGTTGACTCTAGAACTTAGAACAGTGTCACTATGTTTACATCGATGTGTACCACTGAGTCAAAAAAAATATTTTGAAGGATTTTGAAAACAACAGCGGCCAAACCACTGCTGTCATGGTTTCCATCAAAAGTTGTTGTTCAAGAAATACAAAGAAAAAGAATGGGGTCGACATTCTTTAACTTATCCCAGAACAGCCTTTAAACGAAAGTTCGATGCGTTTTTCACAATATCTCCCCTACTAGAACGCTCACCAATTGATAATGTCAGCGTTCTACTTGCGCCGACAATTGAACTCTTCATGCAAGGTTGCTATAGACGACGAACAAATATTGAGTTTTGCCAGAAGAGCTATCGTTTCGTCGTTGAAGGACACTAAGCACATCACTTTGAATATCGTCACGGCTACGACGTGCGATCAAAAAAACGTGTTCTATAGGGAACTGGTGGTGGCGAGCATTCCTGGATTCAAGCCAATGCTATGGATTAAAAATTGCTACTGTTTGACTTTTTAAAGCATGATTTTCACTGCATCAGATGGGGAATACGAAGGCGGGACTTCGGCAACTATTCTAAGGCGAAAGTTCTTTCTCAAACAAGTGCATAGTACGTTACTGGAAACCCTACTGTGTGTTTATCTGATGGCAACATTACTGATAATATGATAAGAATAATAACATGAACTAATTATTTTATCTCTCTCTTTTCCAGGAAAACTCCATGAGATTAACGGATGGCCGTTGTGGGTGTCTCATCAAGCATACATAGATACACTTTTAAAAAAGCCAAGCAAAAGTTTTTACACCAACCCATTGTGGGCTCAGTCATGTGGGAAATTACATAGTCTTATTTTAAAAACCATGTGTTCGACGATTATATCAAGAAAAATTCCACAACTTTTTCATTTATATTGGTCAGTAACTGTGCTATCGCTCCCTATCCGCTTTTTTTTTCCAGCAGTTCGTTCTATAAATATTCATTCTGTGGATATAACTTTATAGCCAGAAGATTAAGGTTGACATATGTCAAATGATTTGTGGAACGACTTTTGAAGAAGGGCAATCAATATATGTTATTCTCCTATTTAAAAGGAGATTTTAAAGCAAAACAAGGCCAAGAGTGCATAAGTGGAACTTCTGTGACGAGAAGCCCCATCGAATATCACTAAGCGAAAGTCACCTGCTAGTCGAAATAACGTTCTCTGAACTGGACGCAATCCGATAAAATGGCAAAAATGATAAAGCGTTCGACAGTGATCCATTCCTAAATGGTGCGTCATGCTCTAAACTACATTCATAGCATCTTGGTGGTTAACACATATTTGGCCAGCACAATAGCTTTCAGTATCTTACCGATGTATTAATTTTCTATTCCTATCATCAGGGGCAAATCTTGCACCATTTTGCGGATCGTGGGCAAACGGAGGGCTCGATGAGCGCCGGGCCAGGGATCATGCCAGTGACTATGTGTGTATTTAAGTGCACCTCTGGGAACTGCTCTTCACTCGAATTACTCCGATAGCGCCGAGAATTTTACATTTCCATGACGATGATGATCTTTGTGTCTAGGTTATATCAAAGCCGTAGCAGCGTTGATGATCATCGCGTTAATATTCACCGCAATCGCCTTCTTCCTCAACGTTTGCGGTCTAAGCAAGTCTGATATTCGACGGAAGTACATCTTCTATAAATTCGCCACCTACTTAGCCATTCTGGCCGGTAAACACTTTACACATTTCGTCCTTTATAGTGTCCGTATTGTTACCTAAGCCAGTATAAGTCAACAGATTTCAATGACACTCGCCAGTCCATTAAAGAGACTAAAGAGTCGCTCTGTGCTCTTGTACAATCGTCGTATTGAAAAGATGAAAAGTTTTCAAGAACGAATTTTCTCTTTTTTCCTTTTCATTTTGTATTCGTTCCTGTACTATGCTTAACTAATCTTAACCTGGAAATTCGTGACGTGAAATTATCAAAAATGCCTGAATTTCTAGCATTACTTTCATTTTCGTAACACGTGTAATTAGACAAGGACTAATCAGTTTGCTGTCCCCATAGGGTTGACGCAGAGTTTTCTTGGCTTTACTCTTCGCTAGAAATTAGAAAACTCTAAATTTAAATTTGATGCTCCATAAATTTCAGTTTTGATGGAGTTAACAGCATTGATTGTGTTTCCCGCTTGTTTTTACGTGAAGATGAAGGAATATGGTTCAAGAAGGGATTGGGAGGTATTTTTGCTTACCGTATTTGTTTTTGTATGCATAGCCAATTTCTTTGCCTTACGGTAGCAGTGAAGTTGCCATAGTTGATTTCAATTTCGGTTAAAGTTCCATGTGTTTAGAAAGGTCTATATGTTTCTTATAGTGAAAATAAGCGCAAGAGGTGCTCAAAAGTGGCTTTTCTAAACAACATTAGAGCGTCTAAGAACAGTTCTGTTAGAGATTTGTGGATATTATGCGAACAGCTGAATTCATAAGCTGGAGCACCGTAACTTTAATTTTCCCAACCGCACTAATAAAACCACGTTTCTTTTTGGCTGTAACCCTAAACTATTTTTCATACATTCTCCTAAAGTTTAATTTTCCATCACTAATTCCGTTCCTGATTTGAATTTTTGTGTTATCTGTTTCTTTCACTTCACTTCCAGGTTGACTGGTCGTATGGTCTTGCATGGGGAGCCACATTGTTCACGTTCGGTGCGTCACTGTTACTGATTTGTGACAAAGAACATGAAGAAGTCTACTACAAGGAGAAGACGATTTACAATCCGCCACCAGAATTAATGAACTAAGAAAAGTCACGAGGAAGTGGTTTCTTTCAAAGCAGTTACCACCAATGTGGTCTCACAAGGCGCCATCGCTACTCTATTTCGCATGGCTTGTGTATCATTTCTGTCACGTCACCATCAACATCCCCTTTCTCTAGCCTTCTTTAAGCCTCAATGGACACGTGTCCATTCTAGTGTGATGAAGCCAAAGTGATTTTGGTTCTTCGGTGCTAAGAACGAGGGTAGACGCAGTGGTGGAACAATAGTATCTCTCACATGCTGAGAACGGCTAAGCCGCAGACTTACAGCTAAAGTTTTATTACTCAGTAAAGCTGTGTTTTTATGGTACTATGGTTTTTTTTGTCGTTTTACATTGCCATTCACCTTATAATTGCTAAATGCACATCCAGGATCACTATTTCGCTAGTCAGATCAAGGTACATTATTTAAGTAATTATTGATTACCTTCAGAATTATTCTGCTGGTTTTTCGCATGTAACTTATATAATCACCAGTACCGTTGTTGTTATTATTATTCCAGTAATTATTCAACAGAACGCAATAACTATATTGATTTTTCTTATTTTGGAATCAGGTTTCCTCTCAGATTGTTAGATTTCGGTTACAATTTGTTCATTGACGGTGACGCAACGATAGAATTCTACATAAATGATGTCATAATTTCTTTTCGGATCTAAAATAGTCAATATTTTGTCGTGAATAAAGACAACCGTTCTCATTTGTAAACACATATTAGAGTAAAATAAAGAACTATTATGCGGTTTTGTTTGAATGGGATGTCTGGACGTCGTAATGCTGTTGTCGGAAGCAAACTGGAAGTCATGAATTCTGTGGTTTGTAATCGCCAATCCTGTGAGTCGAATTAGAAATGCTTTCTGCACATAGTATTTATTATTATTATTATTATTAGTATTCCAGCAACTCTATCAACCATGATTGTACGTGTCGACTACATAGATTTTTCCGTTGGTGTCGAGCAAATGCAAACTGAGTAGCCTACGGCTAAAGTTATCCCAGATAGTACAGATTCCTATCAAATTCAATTCGATTATCAATTATCAATTCGATTTCCTATCAAATTTCACTTAAGAAAGCGAAAATAGAGGAAAAATTTGGGTAGTGGTAGTTACATAAAGGATAAAAATATAGGAAAAGGAGCCGGCGTTGACCAATTCCTCAGGGATTCGCCATACCCTCGACTTCACTAAGCGTCGTTGAAGGTGATTCCATGAGTATCCTGCCTTTTCAATGGCTCGTGTGATCCACGGACGTTTCAAGCCAGCGCTGATGTCCTCTCAGACAAGTCTGGTACCAATTTACCGACCCCGGAGGGATGGAAGGCTTGGTGATCCTAGGGCGAGGGGAACGATCCCGTGTGTATTGCAGGGCACCTCCGACCACTGTTACAACGCTGTCCTAAAGATATATATCGAAGGAAGATGATTTCTGTGCTATTTTCCGTTGATTGTATGAATGTGAGAACCTAAAAGAGCTTGAAAACTTTCATAGAGAAATTAATGGTGACAAATTTCATTAATAAAAACACATCGCATTGAAGATGGGAGATTTCAGTTTCGCCTGAATGTGGATGTTCAGGATACTACTAGTGATGACAGTTAATTGTTAGTAGTGGAGCGTTTCGGTTACCAGCCAAAGTGCGGTTGACACGAATTCGCAAGGACATTGATGAATACGGTGATCGTCGATGCTATTACTTGCTCAAATGGCGACAGTTCAAACGATGCCAGAAAAACCGTTAAACTCACGAATAGTCTTCCCACGTACCTGCTAAGCTCTAATGTATGAAGAGGTAGGCGATAAAATTCTTAAGAATGATCATTTCGTGACGGAGAATGTTACCAAGCTGACAAAAACAGATGGGTTTCGTGAGAAACGTAACTATTTACGAAGTTCAGTTTCAGAACAATTAAGTTCTTGAAATATTTCATGACACGGTGATGGTCGGCTCCTTTGACATGGAAACGAAGGAATTCGTTGTTGTAAGCACCTAGGTTCCGTCGGCCAGCACGTACGTTCCATCTTTAGTCTTTTTTCTGCTGTATAACAGATAGGAAAAGCCCTCGAACAAAGAAGTCATTCGATATGGACGAATCAGTAACCATTTCGACGATCAAAGCGCAAGGTACGCAATGAAAGAATGTTCTCTGAACAATGGCAAGGTCGATTTAAAGCGCCGCAAGTTTTAAGATTGGAAGGTGATTAAAAAATAATCTAATATTGTACAGCTTTATTGCTTAAACTGTATTTCATGCAGGATTTTTAAAGAAAATTCAAGAATATCGGTTCGTTCGACTTCAAGCAAGTAAAGGTTGATAAAGACATCATAGCCATCGACCAGCAGGGAAAGTAGAACAACAATGCTCGTTAGGCGGGTAGATTTCATGGGCCTTAGAAATCTCGTTGCCATGTTAGCAATTTTTGAAAGAGTTTAGAACTACAGTCTGTAGCAGGGATGAAACCGTTGTTTTCGACAGATGAAATCGTCATGTTGTCACAAAAATTTCCTTCATTCACCCATAAATGCAAAGGAGTATCAAGTTTTTTGCAAAGAGATCGTAGCCGAATAGCTGTCACACTGTCACTGACACCGCCCCTTGCCGGCCCTCGGAACTCCTCACGGCACGACGGTACTCGTCGCGTAACCGGCCATCCGCTTACGGCCAGACATCACCGCCTCCTCCATCGACATCACCTCCATCAACATTGTACAGCCGTGGCGAACAAGCTCTGTGTCGAATTCAATAGCCCGAGATGCCATCTGACGTCATTGGTTCACTCATCATTCTTAGCTTATTGTTGTTGGTCAGGCAGAGTGCCGTTACAGCACAACACGGTGTCACTTACAAAGAGCCGGAGCTGGTAAGTAGCTCATATTAAAAGTTGCTATATTATGAAAAAAATTAGCAGTACGCCTTCAGTTTTTCTATGTAGCGGCAGTTTTCCCGCACAACGTGGATGCCGTCGCAAATTGCGCCATCAATGGGGAAATTACGAGCCATTTAGAATACATTGGCACGTTCCCATACATTTACTTTTCAGGAATAAGAAATTTTTGTTTAGCTTTGCTTTCTTTCTTTCTCTTCATATTTCCCTAATCATAAAATTTTCTTCAAAGTTACGCGAAGCTGTTGAAAACACCAACAAGTTAGTATTGCGTAGACTAATGATTTCAGTAGTCACCCACTTAGGTTTCCATTGGTTTTTCATCTTCTCATGGATTTTGTAAACCATCAAATCCCACTTTTTGAAGGATAGTCAACAGATCTTCATTATTTTCGAAGCTGTTTGCTTTTTTCCTTATCTCCTACTATTTCTCTAACTTGTTTCCAATATTCTCTTTTATGTTTTCTTTCAGGAATATTTTAAACGTTAATTTTGTATCGGGTGCTAAGTTTAAGGGAAAACACAAACACGAAATTAAATTGGCCTAAAATGTTTAAACCGACCATCATTTAACCTCAGTGGTTAAATAATCAACATGTTTTTAAATTGTAGAGCTTACACGAAGTTGCTGAAGACTCCAAGTGTAGCTGGATTATAAGTACCCTAAATATCTTCGATAAAAAGGAAGATGCGATAACAAAAATTTGGCAGGTGAAATTTTAAAAGGGGAGAATACAGTATGGAAATTAGTAGAAAGTAGAACCATGGCAAAAGTTTACTGTAACTATTACGTAGTTACGTACACCACTGCATTTCGTTTGTAGCACGGGAAGTAATTGAAAGGCAGACCCTCGATGGATGGCTTACAACGTTTTCATGAACCTTAGAAAATTTCAAAGGCGTAAAAATAAAAAAGGCTACGAATATTATCGCTAGTTCGCAGGATCAACTTTCTATAAACGTCGGCATTGGATTATAAATGAGTCCTTTTCCTTCTCAGCAATCGCTAGGTTGCTATACAGCATACGTTTGCTTTCGTACAAAAACGCATACAATACAACAGTCTGACCTTTCGGCAGTATCGCCCTCTTTAGAGCCTGGAAGGGTATACTGATGTACATTTGGCTGCGCCAAACGCTTCAAAAACACCTAAATGAAGGTGAAAATCTATTTGATAATCGCATGATCACCAGGTTCTCCAGAAACACACCGCTTTCTATGTTTCTTCCACTGAGGAAGAACAGTTGATTAGAGTCACATATGGTCGATGCACCACCCCACTTAAAAATTTATGCGGGGGTACGCAGCAAGATCACGCATATATATGGGATCCTACGCATGGGATACAAAAGCACAATGGCGACGGTTTTGGTATAAAAGTCACTATTCTCGCTCAGGATACCAAAGCACCGACGCGCAAACTTCTTGAGAATTCTGGATAAATGCTGGAAATCCTGCAATTAATAGCAGGTGGAAATGCATAGACAATCACACGTGATCTCGCCCCTACCTTCGCATCGATCGTTGATGTGGGTGGTGCACTCGGCGACCATACACGACTCTGATCAGCAGTTCATCCTCACCGGAAGACACGCAAAAACGGTGGGCTTCTCGAGAATCTGTTGGTCATGTGATTACCATATAGATTTTTGTCTTTCTGTATGTGTTATTGAAGCGTTCAGTGCAGTAAGTTGCGTATTAGTGTACACTTCCAGACTCTGAAGAAGGCGGTACTGCCGACTCGTCAGCTACTGTTGCATTGTATGTTTTTTGCACAGGAGTAAAGGTATGCTGTACAACAACCTCGCGATTGGTGAGAAAGGACACGACGCAGTTATTATTAGTAACTGGTGAGAAAGAGTAAACCCAAGGATTCGTGAAAAAATTCGTAATGCCTGGCTTCAAAAGAAAAACGTCACGACTTTGATTAAAAGTGGAAAAGTGGAAATTTAGAAAAAGAACAAAGAACAAAGAATGAAGTCGTTGTTAGAGATCCGGCATTGAGAACCAGCTTACGATTTTCGTTTAAGACGCGTCCTTTCATTTCGTTCAGATAATCCGTTTTCAATTCTAAGCAAAAGTACGGAGCTAATCCGTATTGCAGAGGTGCGTCCACATTGTAAATCCATCCGGACCTGCTCGAACAAATTTTTTCCTTTAGCGTTAAATACATTGAAAACTAATTCGAGATTATCGAAGGGCTTTTTTCGCTGAACATTTGCCACGCAAATGAAGATTCTAGTTGAGCTTCCCATCGTGTTTTCTTAACTCATATTCTGCAAGGTTTCCAATTTTTTAATATTATTATTATTAAGCGGTGGTTACATGCTCTCTTACGCTGGCATTTCGATGGCAAAAACAACTGAGACAGAATGAGTGGTCCAATTTACGACTTCACCTGAACTGAAAACTTTAGAAAATGTTTGAGTTTTTTGTTTCTAATCGTTTTTAGGAATGCCTTGACGATGGTATTCGGCTTCACATTTATCCTGTTGGAGTATTTGTTGGACACGTTTATGTGATGGGACATTTTGCTGGAGAGTACGTCCACTCAAAGTTTTATTTCTACTTTTGCGGGCACGTGTAGCGCAGACGTTGACTGTAAAACAGCAGTCTCTCGTTCGATGCCATGCTCCTGCCTCACTACGCCTGCGAGCCCTCCAGGGTTGGCAAGTTGGTACATACCACACGAGTCATTGTTTAGACCAGATATGTATTCATTCACCTCCGACAACACCTAATGAAATCCAATGCGCGGCGCATCCCATTATGCACTGATCAAAGCCGGAACATTTACTCTTTTCTAGCTTTGACTATTCCAATGCTACTGTTGATTAGCATAAACAAGTTTAAAAAAGTTTTTGGTTGAATTACTTAGCACATTGATCGGCCGAAATATTCAAAGAGTGCTTCGAAACTTCCGTTACCTTTTTTTAATTTACAGAAGAAAGGAATGAATGTTCAGCTTGTTTGCGATACCTTAGCTATGTGCCATCCATTCGACTCCACTTATTGCGTTACAGAGGTTGTTAAATGTGCAGTTTCTACGACTTCAGGAAGCCTATATTTATGTTAAGTCAACTTCTTCATTATCCTTGAGAACTCTGGTACCATTTTGCCAATTCTGGAGGGATTGGTGGCTTGAGTAGCTCGCTCGCCGCACTGAATCGAACTATCGGCCACATGTTGTTACTGTGGCACTCTTAATCACTACGCTACACGCATTTGTTTTAATTAGGAATACTGATCTGCCGTTCGTACAACGCTGAATCACTAGATAACTATTCATTTACCTAAAACTATTTGTGTTCAATTTTGAATGCTGCTCAATTTTTCACTATTCGATTTTTTTCCGTGATCGTTTTTCAGTAGATTTTTGAAATCGGAACTTTTGTCGTCATCTCTATTGTGATTGAAGCAGAAAAAATCCTTATCCTATAATGAAACCCGCTCAGTGTCTTCATATTTCTAAGGAGATTCTAAATGAACTCGATTTTTCAAAGTTTCTACTTTTAGATAGTTTCTCTTCCCTTGCACTGTGCAGGTGGGGACATGAATGTCCAGGGTGCTTTCCATATTTCTTTGGATAGGCTAGAATTTTTTTTCGGATTTCCACTACGCGACCAGTGTTGTCGCTTTTCAACATTATCACCATAGATAGTTCGCGGTCCTTTTTCTGGCTGAAAGGAAAGTCTTTTTTTGCAATTTTTGTGAATGTGTTTTTTCCGAAATAGATGTGCCTTCTGAATTGGTTTACTCATAGCTATCATATTTGGATGGAAATTCTGATGTCCTTGCCAAATTCGCTGTCGCGCTGATGACAAGCTCTCTACCGCACGGCTGAGTTTGACATCTTATATAGCAACTAACAATTATGGGGAACTAAAGCATTGGTGGAAATAATCACAATGTTTTAACTTTTATTTGCTGTTTATCCTTTTTCCATGGCAGGATATTATGTGAATATAACTACAAAGATGCTGAGATATGAGACAAAGCAGTAGCATCGGTTGGTGCGGTGGACAATACGTGAGTCTCCGGAAGGGGTAATCGTTGGTTCAAAGCGGAACCGAGACTGCGAGTTTTGTTCACATCACAGCCATAGCGGAAATGGTTAAAGTTTAGAAAAATTTCATGTCTACTAGAAATCATTATATCTTATGTCATTTTTATTCGACACATTTTCAATCTATTTTCTCTCTTTTCTTAGAATGCGAATTGCAGTTTATCTGTGGAATTTCATAAGGAGTTTGATATGTGCATTAATAGGAAAAATACGCGTCTAGTGATGAACCTTTGAGTATAATTTCTTGTTGCTCCTTTTTTCAGCTGTTGTCAGATAAAGCTTTCAACTTCTACTCCTTTCTTCTGCTTATTCTTTCAAGAAAAATAAAAGCTTGTAATGGGTAATGAGAAGTTCAAGAGTGTTCCAAATTGAGTCGAGCCTCTAATTTGTGTTCATAGCTTTTCACAGGGATAAAACGTTTGGCGTTGATCAGTACAACTTAGGGAGCAACTATGTTTTCAACACATTTCCAATGTTGTAAAATTGATTGGATTCATGCTTGGTCTATACAGTGTTTTCAGCGGCTTACCGATTTATCAAAGCTGTGCTATCTAACGTTCCAGCAAAGTATGGCACCAGTTTCTAGACCCTGGAACGGTGGGGACTTGTTAGTGTTCGGTACAGGATCGAACAAATGATCATACATAAACACCAACCCAAAACCGAGTAGGGCACCTCTAATCCCTTCACTACACACGCCCGTCAAGAAGCAAATTCTAACATTGTTCAATGTTCATGATTCTCTTTCATGGGAGCGGTCGTAAGGCTACCTAAAGCATCCCGCAGATGGCAGTTAAAGAACTGTGTGTGGACCAGTAACAGTTATTCCCTTACCGCCACGTCTTTGAATTCATAGGAAGGACAGCCCACTTGACGTGTCAGAATGAGTTCTATCTAACATCTTAATGTCAGGAATGTAGATATTTCATTGGGAAGACTCTAAAACCGTCTCAGTACGATAGCAGTTCTGTACCGTAATATTTTCGCTGAAAAAAAATGGATGGAAAATGGGTTTTTGGAAGGAAATCTAGCCTGAAATTTGGAGAACATCGTGGGAATGTCTTAAGAAAAAGTTTAACCATCAAAATTTTTGAAATGTAAATTTGAGCACGTGTGGGGCAGTGGTCGGAGGCGCCCTGCAACACACACGTAGATTCGAACTCGCGCCTATGGCCCACCAAGCCTTCCATCCCTCTGGGGTCGGCAAATTGGTACTAGACTTGCCTTGGAGGACAGCAGCATTGGGTCGATACATCGGTGGGCCACCTCGAGTCATTGTAAAGGTCAAATATGCATTCAATCATCTCCAAAGATAATGAAGTCGAATGCATGACGCATCCTTCAGGGATTGATCTACGCCGAGAGCTTCATCCTTTATTTTTAGCTCTAAGCAAGTGGAATTTAAAAGGATACTTTGCACAGTCTCTAATGTTGATATGTTTTCTTCTACTAGTATTTTAATGCTTGGTAGTGAACTAGTTTCTATATGTATTTATACCTAATGAGCTGACCGTCTGCTAAATATTAGAAAGTTTAGTGTATATGGTATAAAAATAGTTTCCCTACAAAAACAGAAGGTTTTTTTTTAGAATATTGGTTGTTTTATTGTCCATGGGCGATTCCTATGAAGTTGTGCAGTTATTCTTCTAGATGGCGACGTGTAAAACAGCATAGTGGCTCCTACACAATTAGATGTGCCTCATTTCACTTGAAGACGATGGAACTTAAAGTAGCTAAAGGCGCTCAAGTTTTTCGTTTTGTTCTTGTACCGGCAATAATGCACCGTTTATGAGATAGAGAATGTATGGAACCGATCATTGCTCGAAAAGAAGTGTCAATTTAGAGTAAAGATGGAGGAAAGAAACAGGTATGAAGGAGTGAAGACAAAGGAAAAGACCGCTAGGCAGTGACCACCTTCGGAAGCAACTTTTAACGCTTGCAGGAGCTTAACTAGTAATGCTTACTGCTTAGTCGATATACATAGACAATTGTGCAGAAAGTAGAAATGTTTAAAAAAATATTAGTCATAGTAAAATTAGTTAGTTTCTACTCGTCTTTGCAATTGATTGAAGTTTGCATTCATCAACAAGGCGATAATGAAAAAAATTTCCCCAACATCGACTTGATACAATTTTTCTTTTTCTTTCTTTTTTCTTTTTTTTTTTCTTTCTTTATTTTTTCCCAAAAGATTTCCTTTTTACTTCTCTGATGAATTAAATCGTTCTTAGCCTAATGTGATAGATTCTATGGGTTTTTTTCATGGTTTCCAAATAACGTACACTATTTGTAACGCTTCGTCTTGTCCAAATTCTCAGGATTTCAGCAAATGTCATTTGGATTACTGTAGCCACTCGATCCGGCAACCGTTCTTTATCGATGTGCCGTATCGTGCTGGATGCAATGTAAGACGTCATCGCTCGGTAAGTGATTCCCTTCCTTTTTAATACCGAAATTTGAACTTCAACTTCACCATCGTGGCTAACGTAAAGGATGGGAGCAGTCATTTGATACTTGAATGGCTCGTCTTCATCAATAAGAACGGTTATTTCTAGACTCAAGGGAAAGAAGATCTTACCCAATCAGTAAATTACCAGCAGTGATGAAATCGTCACAGAGACCAGATAGACTGTACCCGAACTCATGCAATCACCGTCCCTACCATTTGGGCAGATTATGCAATGTTTTGTTGTACATAGACGGTCGTATAGGCGGTCGCGAACTAACTGGCGTCTTAGAGTGTCCGGTAGTATTTCTATCACTCTTACGGAATTCTCTAGACCGACCCTTATTAAGCAGTCTATCTGATCTCTTGTAAAGCGTGCGGGGACGAATACGTTGGCGAAACGGGTAGACTGCTCTGCGTCCGCATAAAAGCACACCTAGTCGGTAAATCTAAATTAAAAACAAACACTCCAGTAGGCGCGCATAGGATGCAGGAACACAATGGAGAAGATTTTGAACTGGTAGTCACTATCTTCACGCAGGAATAGAAAACATTAGCGTGTAAAACTCTTGAAGCCTTTTGAATCAATTCCAATAATTCAAAGGTGAACCGCAAGGAGGAGTGTCTTCTCGTCACTAGTGACCTGGCGCCATACCTCAGGCTAATCCACCTGACACAGACACAGTTACCGCCCATGTATTACGCTGATATCCATCAACCAACTTAAATACTTACAGCAAATAAGCTGTAGGTGTTTAAATGAAGCTGTTTCTTTTGAGAATACAAATTTATTTGTTAAGTTTTATCTGCCAGGGTTATGAAAGTGTTTGGCTGGGTAGATCGCATCTCAATTTGACCTTTCCAGGCTCTGAAAAAGGCGAAACCGCTGAAACGTCAGCTATTGTATCCTAACAAATCCTATAATAACAACCTCGTGTCTGCTTCTTGAAGAAAAACATCGAATTATCAATCAATACCGAGGTTAAAAGAATGTCAGTCGTGGGAATTGCTACGTTAACTGGGTTCGTTGGCGATTTGGGCTCCCAGATCAGTTTCGCTGACCGGTGATTGCTGATGGCAAAGGATCGATAGAACTAGCTGAGAGACAGGCGAAACGAAGGGCCCGCATGGTGTGGTGGTGAACGCGTTACTCCCCGGAAAAGACAATTGCACGTACGTTCCTCACCGCATACATCTGCGGTCCGGAGTTTTGCAAATATCTCAGCATCATTGAAGTTATATTTCGCAATATACCTTGCCATTAAAAACAGTGGGTAGTAAATAGTTAGTTAAAATTGTGATTGTAACAAATCTACTTTTGCGATTTTAAAGTCGGTCGCACTGCTGTGTAAACGGCTTTAAACATTAGTGAGATATCGGGCCAAAGAAGTGTTAACGTGCGCACATTGCGATGTTGGTTAAAAAGTGGATGCTGTGAGAATTTCATGACCGTTCTTCATGATAACGCTCGACCACTTGTTGCGCTATCGGCGCTGCAATGTATGAAAGAACTGAGCTATGAAACTAGGCCTCATTCACCATGCTTACGTCACATACCAACTAACACTGCTTCAAGCATATGGACAACTGCCCGTGGGAGAGTAAACTTGTTTCCCATTGACATAAATGTGTAGTTTCTAATGGTTTCTATTCTGATTACTAAAGTTTGCTTTGAGCTGAAATATTCCACTTTAAATATACAGGTTTGAAATGATGCATTGATTTCCGAACAACCTAATCACGGGTTTAAAAGACGTATACATTCCATTAATTTTTAACTGGTTAGCAAACTTACATTTTAACGCAGTTATACCGTTTCGGAGATGTCTCCCCAAATATGTCACCCACTATTTTGTCTCAGTTTAGTGGCATGACATGACTAACGTCTAACAGATGGTTTAAACGACATAGAACTTTTCATTTACTTTCTAGATTCAATTTGTTTCTCTCAATAGTTTGTTGCTTCTTTATTTCCTCTTGGGTGGAGTTAATTCTGTGTACCCTTATGCAATTTACAAAGCCTGTCCAACTTTTTATAACCGAATCGCCCATTCTAAGAAGAGGATCTACAGGAGGATTGACATTACCATACGGAAACCATGCTATGAGCAACTGTATGGCGGGTATGGCTACCGTCATCTGGTTGGAAGATGATGTTGTTATTATGAACATTGAGCGCACATACACATTTGCCATTCATTTGTTTGTCTCGTGGTCGTCAACTTTGTGGAACTTGCAGTTGCTAATACAACTGGGTGATTTTAGCTAAAAACAACCCTATTCATTTTATAGGTTGTCGTTCTAGATGATGCTTTCATTCTATTGAAAGCCATTCTGCTGTTTTTGTTGTTTGTTTTAGATGATTAGCCCATCTATGTTTCGTTTTCAACCTACGTTGTCTAGGCCTTCGACGATTGGATAACCTGCGATGCTTCGAACTACGCATTTTGGATAGTTCCTGTGCCTACCGGTTGTATTCCAGAAGACATCGTTCGACCGCTTTATGCAGAATGCAAAATTTTTGACATGGTCGTGATGTCAGCCCCATCCCAGCTGCATAACAGAGCGTTGGCAGAAGCATTGAGTCAAAATGAAGTCTTGGTTCTGTCAGAGGATCGATCTCTGATAGAGATAAACGCAACTTATAGCGATTTTGTTCGTATTTTTTTGAGCAAACGCGAGGTGTTATTGTTCTTTGTTCACGATTAAGCTGACGTTTCGGCGA
>UYYA01000350.1:0-67287 GCA_900624975.1 Angiostrongylus costaricensis
TATATATATATATATATATATATATATATATATATATATAGACTACACCTACATAAACCTACAGCAAATACCCCATTAGGAAGCGTAGGAAGCAGAGACATAACAGGAATGATTGATTTTGCAGTAGAAGTTAGCATCGTCAGATAAGAATCGAAAACTTCTTTAGCGAGCAAAACCCTCGAAGCATTCTGGACAAGTTCCATGAATTAGAAAGTAAACCGCAGGAAGGAATGCCTCGTTATCACATCTGATCTCACACAGTGTTTAAGACTGGTGTTTTAATGTGGGAGGGATGTAAATTCCGATCCATCTGAACGTTGTGCGTTTGGTCTCTACATGAAATACTCAGTGGGAGACTCATACAAAGCGGAGAGTGTGTGAAGAAGTTATTTTGTTTCCTACGCGATAGAAACTTCGGTTTCGTGCTTTTACTGTTTTGGTTATGAAGTTATTTGGCTGGGTAAAATGTGGTAGACTTGACCTTACCATTCTCTGAGGGAGCCGAAATCCCCCGAAAAAACAGCTGTTGGAAAAAAATATTTAATAACAACCTCGTCTGTGCTAATGAAAAAAACAACAGCTGTACCGTATACTTAATAGTGGGCAAAAAAAGAATTTGTCTGTCATGATTTCATCTCATCGGGTATTTTAATTATCAAAAAGTCATCGAGAGTAATCACATTTTATTTACTGCCTATTCTTCTTCATGGAGGGGTATAATCTGAAATGCAACCACCAATGATGCTGAGATATTTGCAGAGCTCCAGATTGCAAGTGTCTGCGGTGGAGATCGAACTCGTCGAAAGAAAACCGAAACGACGGACCCACACGGTGCGATGATAAACACGCTAGTCCGCGGAAAGGATAGTAGGGGGGAGGAAGTGGGTTCGATCATTGCCGTAGACACCTGCAGTCCGGAGCTCTGCAAACATTTTAGCATCATTGTGGTTATTACAGAGAGTATTGAAACACTTGGAACCGTCCACTATGTTATCCACTGTGTTAATCAAGCGAAGTTCAGTTATTGGCAAGTTATAGACTACTTCATTTTTATTTTGGACGCGTGTAGCGCATTGCTTAGAGGTGCCCTGCAGTACGCACCTGGTCATTGCTTCGACCCCGTGTAACGGGGCTAATCAAGCCTGCCATCATCCATCTGGGGTTGGGAAATTGGTTCCAAAATTGTCTGGGAAGATAGCAGCACTGAATTCATATATAGTAGGCCACCACAGGTCATTATAGGATAGATATGCTATGAAGCTTCTCCAACGATGTTTAATGAAGTCGAGTGCATAGCACATCACTCAGAGATTGATCGATGCCCAACGATTTATCCCCAACGCTTCTTCCGTTTCCATTAGCTACGATAAATGATCGTCATTTGTGAAATGGGAATATATGAAAATAACATGACCTGACTCTCAATACCGTAAAAGTATGCACAGCATAGTTGGATGGTTGATGAGAAAATGGCTGTTTTCCTTGCACATGAGAGTTGGAAATGTTCCAAAAGCTTGAAAAGGTATATGGAAGAAGGAAACGTGAACTAGCAAAAGCACCGAAGCTATCAAAAGAAGTTCTTGACACCTGAATGACCCATCCTCACTGGTTGTGCGGGACCCAACATAATATCCATTTTTCGGAGATTCGCTGCTATTGTGGTTCCATGGAATTCCAAGGTCAGCTTGGCCAAAGTTTGCCTCAGGTCGTCACCACCACAGACCGTCACAACCTTTGTGTAGCAGAGGGAGGTTTGCCACCATGCGACTAGTTTAATACCAGGACGGTGGTGGGTCCTGGTATTGGTGTACTACTAGCTAGGCTTCTTGGTGAAAACGCCTGACTCTTTCTCAGCTTGGGAAACCTTGCCACGGGTTTCCACGGTGCCACGGAATCACCCGCTGTGTATTGCAGTCCGACACCCAGGAACACCTTCCAGCCACAATGAGGCAGTAAACCGTTGGGGGGATCAAAAGAAGTAACAGATAAAAAGTATAGGAAAACCAAATTAAAGATGAAACAACACAGCAAGAGGGGCCAATCATCTTTTTCGTGACACTGCTGCTGGTATGCGTTGGTTTCACTTCACAACGTGTGGTAAAAAGCCAGGTATCAACCCACGCTGCCGCCACCCCAACTTAGGCACCGTTGCAAATATGTTGAGATTTCCTCGACTAGAACTATATCATATCGCAGCAAGTGACAGACAAGTTCTGAAGTTCAGTATTGCTTCGATTACCGAGATTATAGACCCAACCGTATAAATCAGGATACTCAAATATGTCGGATATTCGATGTCTTAGCGAGAACAGGTCGACAACAACCACTGACAACCGGGGTTGCTGAGTGAAAAATGCATCACAAGAAGACCTGTGATCCGACTCTTTAGAAGTACTTTACAAATAAAACATGCTACTCATTTTCATCGAATGAGCAGAATTTACCACACAAGACGTGCATGTGATGGTGAGATGAATGGCGAGTCACGGTCTCAAGTGGCCTGACGACAACAGGTAATATAGATGATGAAACTTGTAGATTTGTTTCAGGAACATTGTTCTTTAGGAGCATGGAGGTAAGTGCTACTTATAAGCAACTTTTCATTTATACATGAAAGCAAAGTGTTCCAGAGAATTGGAATAGCGTGAAAGGAATCATGCTGCTCTCTCTTACCGGTGCTTAGATTAAACACTAACTTGTTGGGATTGTTCAGCTTAAACGAAATTTTTACAAAACTTTTATACCACAAACGTTTCGACGCCTTCATCTTCCCGACAGAAGACGTCGTCGTTGAATGTCGTTGAATACTATTCGATTGGATCTCCCCTCGAGTCCTGAGATAGCCGGACTGGAGTGTCCCTATCTCAACTGCAGAGAGTGAACCGTTCGTGGATAAATCCGGTAGCAATTTGTCGATCGCCGAGGGATAAGAGGCTTGGCAAGCCCGGACCGGAGTCGAACCAACACCATACTCATTATGATGCAGAAGACGCCAGAGCAGAGAATTGTGGAACCGGACTTTTGTACTCTTCTCTGTATTTCTGATGTTCTTCTAAGCTCAACAAACCGCTCAGTTTCCCCCGCTAACTTGAATTTTATACTCGACTAGCTTCAACACACTGTACTTTTATTCCTTTTATACAACCGAATGCGATTACCGCTCGTTCACATCCACCATTTTGATACTTGTGCTGTAATTATTCATTCATACATTTCAATCAGTCCTATAAGACACGAAATAATCGACTGATTAACTGGACATCATTCAATTATCAAAAAAGCCGTAGTTACTCTAACAAGTAGTAATTTATGAAGGAAGCAGACAACTGTAATGTAGAAATTTTCGTAAAATCCGGCTACATAAAGTTTTCAAAAACTTTTTGCAAGGAGAACAGAACAGTTAGTGGAAGGCTGGTATCTACGCCAGCTCCTATTGAACTTTATTAACTGCCATAGAAGTAACTGAAATCTACATATCTTTCCCACAAGATATAAAGTATCTTAGTCTGCCAAGAAGAGATTCCGATTCATGAAACACTTTCCACAACCTTTTGCGTCTGGGCTCGTACTTCGAGCACGAAGGCAACTCGTCAAGCGGTGTTTCGTCCAGTACATAACAGGGTCTCCCAATGGTGCTCGCAGTTGCTCGGCTGGTATGGAATTCCAAATCATATAGAGATTTAAATACAATAGTGGAATGATCTTCATCCTGTAACGCCTGATATGGACATTACAGTGTCCATACAACCCTGGCCCATAGGACGATATGGACATTATGCCGATCATTTTCAGTTCAGCGGGTTCCACAATTTGTTCACCACACTATGTACATTTATTGGTCAGCTAATCGAAAGCAGATCGAAATGGGAGGCGTGAGCCCGTTAAAGCCATGCCTTACAATTAATAACTAACAAAAATCCTTTTTCCGAATAAGTTAATTGATCGGTAATTAGACCTTCCAACGGTTCAATGCCCCATCGTGGCTTCGTTTCTGGATGTCGGACTGGGAAGTACAGCAGAGGATTCATCCATTGGCAGGCTCTCCCAAGCTGAGAAGGAATCCGGCGTTTCCATCAGGAAGCCTAGCTAAGAGCAAACCAATACCAGGATCCACCACTGTCCTGGTATCAAAGTCGCATGGTGGTAAATCTCCCTCTGATCAACAAGAGCTGCGATTACCTGTGATGGCGAAGACCTGAGGCAAACTTTGGCCAGGATGACCTCCTCTGGACTCCAGGGAACCATAATGAGTTAACCAGCAAATCTCCGAAAAATGGAAATTATGCTGGTGCCCGCACAACCAGTAAGGACGGCCCATTCAAGTATCAAGTAAGTAAATACGTAATAATCTGCGGCACACACACATAATATTCATAACCACAGAACGATAAAGCAAAGTAACTTCTATAATCCTGTCATATTCACGAACCCTTAATCCTCCGGTTATTTAAAATTCACTTTTATTCCCAAAAAAAACCAGAAAGTCCAAAAAGAGAAATTGCTCGTATTCCACTGGGTCCTCTCAACGGTGTACCGCTTTATTGTGGCTGGGAGGTGTTCCTGGGTGTCGGGTTGCGATGTACAGCGGGAGGTTCTTCTTCCCAGCAGCGCCTCCCAAACTAAGAATGAGTCTGATGTTTTCATCCGGAAGTTCAGGTGAGAGTAAACCAATACCAGAAATCACCACCGTCGTGGTATTAAATTTAGTCGCATGATGGCAAATATCTCTAATCCACAAGGGCCGTAACTGCCTGGAATGGTGGCGACCTGCGGAAAGCTTCGGCTAGACTGAGCTAGAAACTGCAGAGTACCATGATAGAGAAACTAAAAATACCCAGAATGGAGATTATGTTGGGGTCCACATAACCAGTGAAGACGGGTCAACCGAGTGTCCAAGTAGGTGATCCACTGGGCCAGCCGCGGTAAACGCCGCACGTCAGTTATGGGTTAAGTAATAGACGAGGTTAATTGGTTAGTTGCTTGAGCAATGCTTAGTGATTTTTTTATGCAACGAGCACTACCATGTGTGGTAATCTGGTAATATTATAGAGAGTAAGATGGATAAAGCAAAATTTTACGGCAATTGATGTAATGTGCAACAATGAAATAATGGCGACGAACAAAGAAAAAAAGGAAGTTCTCCATAAAATTCCTAGGAGAACCATGGTAACAAGATGGTAACTTTAATAAATCAAAGCGACGAACTTTCCGATGTGATCGGACGTCCATCGGACACGGCTATTTCAAGCTATATGCAATAGATCGATCGCTCCTATTTGAATAAGCAGCCGATTTCTGAGGACTACAGCTACTGGGGAACTAGCGAAATCCACAGAGTAAACAAACCACTTTCTACCGGATTCTACCACTTTTTTGTGAACAAGATGGAAAAGCGATTTGCGGCCAATTTATCCCAATTCCTACTCAGCTTACAACACAACAACCCAGCTAATTAAGCTTGAAAGTACCTTCGCAAGGTACTGAATCTTCAATAGTCTGCAGTACATTTACTACTTACAATAGAAGTGTTTCAAGATCTAAGAATGAGATTTTAAGATAAAATAGAAAGAGAGCTTTAAGGACTTTAAGATATCCACATGGAAATTTGACATCCTTAATACCTTCTGAGTAGAATACTTGCCCTGCTTACATTCATCAGCAAGAATTAAACGTTATTACATTAAGTATTCTGCACGATTTACAAACCTGATTTTTCATCTTGCGTTTCAAGAATGGCTTTTGTTGTTACCATCTTCGGAAGATGCGATCGCTGTTGAGAAGCTCCTGAAGGAGAATCTACTCAGGCAGGTGGCTCGTTGGTCTAGTGGGATGAGGCAGGACGGTGCCGCATAGGCCAGAATACACAGATGCTATTAGGCAGACGACATCGCTGAAATGTTGACTATCTAAAACGCAAATCGATAGAGCTGATCGAAGAGCCAACGAATAGTCACGAGATTGGAAGTGAACTGTTTGTGCATTTCAGTCTTCAGATCCAATAGATGGAATGCAAATGAGACAAGAACAAACGGGCGCGGTGCTCTGGCCAAGTTCAGCTTATGTCCTGATCTATTCAACGTCCTTCTGTATCGTAGCGATAGTGGGAATAACATTTCCGTAATCCTCTTACTTCCGCTAATAATTTAGCTTAGGTTAATTCTACTAGTTTGTTTATTCATTACCGTTTATTTCCTAAGTACAATTTTACTTCTACTTTCTGAGCCTAAAATAATAGTACAGGAAATGTCTGGGAATAATTTTCGTCGTCATAGTCGCCGGTGCAGCTAATGTGAAGTACTGCCGGGGTCCATTTCTAACGTGATGGAACTGGTAGTGCTGATGATGGCGGGGCGGTACGGCCTACTGAGTTCCATCGATGACGAACATTCTAGAGGGCTAAGTGAAATCGATCTACGCTAGTACAAGAGTACTTTAATAAAACCTCAAGTAAACTCGGTTGACAGGAAAAAGAAGTTGGAGGAGGAATTCGACGAATGAAAAACGCGAGTTCTTTGTTCTAGACTTCTCTTGTTCACCAAAGTGCTTGCCAGTTGATCGCCGAGAATAGATTATCTTCGACAACACAAGAATGTACGTGGTGGTTGGACGAAGGTGAAGCACCGAAATATCTTCTTATATCAAATTTTCGTCAGAACAAGTGTATTTTGTGAACTCCTTGTCGGTAGATGGAATCATCTACTGTAACTTGGATGCCAATAAAATCATAAGAGCGATAACCTATCGATAGATCGACGAATTGCTGCAAGAACTTCGTCTTCATCTCCAGGCAGTTATTGTTCCAAGAGAACTGAATGGCCGATTCTGTTGTACGACCAACGCCGTAGTGCAGGTCGTACACCCAATACCGTAGACGTTTAATGATTCTGGGTAACTCAATCTCATCCAGCATAACCGGTGGACTTCTTCACCGATTGGCTACCACTTTTTCAAGAACGTCATCTACTTACTTGAAACTCTTCAACAATTAAGCAGTTATTGAAAATTGTTATTGAAGATTCGTGAACCACTTAAGTCTCAAATTTTATTATGCCGAAGCAAATGAACTTGTATTTTCGGCAAAGAGTTGAAGATCCTACTAATTCTTGTTTTAATTTACAAAGTTTATTATGATTTGAAACAGATTAAAATTGGAACGGGATGAATTTCGATAAAACTTGGAGCGAACCAATTTTTCCGACGGGGACCGATATCGATCTCGTGAAGCAGGATCCATTTGGAATGTGCACTTAGCTTTTCGCCTGTCGACACATCGAGGTTTTGCCGAGCAGAAATATTTCCTAAAACGATAAAAAACTTTCCTTTGTGAAAACCATGTTGACAAGGTTCTGTAAGAGACATAAAGAGTTCTCTATGAAATTCTTTTTCTCGAAAATCTGGCAGCATGCATCAACTTGTCCCCTCGGAACCAGCGATCACGTTTGCTATATGTATACTAGGTGTAGGTCGCGTGTGGCGCAGTGGTTAGAGGGGCCACTGCGACACACACGTGGAATTGATATCCGAGCCCATGGCTCACCAAGCCTACCATCCCTCCGGGGTCGGCAAATTGGTACCAGACTAATTTTGGAGGATAGCAGCACTGGCTCGATACATCGATAGGCCACAGCGAGTCATTGTAAGGGCCAGATATGTATTCAATCACCTTCAAACGCTGCTTAATGAAGTTGAATGCATGGCGCATTCTTCAGGAATTGATCAACGCCGAGAGCTTTATCCTTTCTTTTTAATTGCAGATGTCTTTCTTTTACTGCGATTAAAAGTGGATGTTCTTAAAGAAAATTTTGATTTTAAATAAACTTGCACTGCAGCTCACATTTTAGAAGAGTTATTGGTTTTATTTAGAATGAGAGAGAAAGTCTCCTTTACTGGCTTGTCAACTTATAAACTTTACAAGTGTTCTAGTTGCGAAAACCATTGGCGGTTGTAAAAAGGTCATGATCACTTTCTAGGGTATACAAAATCCAATTTTTCGACTAGTGAGTCGATGTTTTCCACGCTCAGTTGCTGAGATGAGTCATGACTACCGTATGGAATAGTCTTTTATCAGAAATACCGAAGTGCATCTTGAACAAATAACTCCTACCCCCTCAGTAATCACTTATCATTTAATTTACATGGCCCGTCATCATATCTACTGTGCCGATCTCAGGACTTCTCGCATTCAATTCGTTTTCTTCGCCTTCATCGTCCATAAAGATCATCGATCATGTGGCGTGTTGTTTCGGTTGCTACTTAATGATTTCGTCTTTTTCATGAATGCCTCAGGATGCTGGTTGAGTCGATTCTCCTTGCAATCCTGGAGATAACCAAGCAAAGGGATTGCCACGAAGGTTGTGGTGGAGCTGTAAGGAGAGTTCGAACAAGCGCCTTGGTACGTCATCGACCATATGTCTACCCACTGCGCTAGATAGCGAACGAGGTGCCAGTCTTTTCTTCGTCCTTCCTGAAATCAACGGTGATCATTTTTGGTACATGCACAGGTTACCATAGCAATGATTCACTTTTTTCCCCACTGATTTGCTTAGATTATTACAAATTAGGTTGCTAAGCTGTTATCTCAGCCCCGTGCGTGTAATGCAGTGGTCGGAGGCGCCCTGCAATACACATGGGATCGGTCCCCGCGCTCCAGGCCCACCAAGCCCTCCATCCCTCCGAGGTCGGTATAGTGGTGCCAGACTTGTCTGGGAGGATAGCAGCACTGGCTCAATACATTAGTAGGCCACCGCAAGTGGTTGTAAAGGCCAGGTAAGCATTTAATCACCCCCAAGGATGCTTAGTGAAGTCGAATGCACGACGCATCCCTCAGGGATTGATCGACACAGAGAGCTCTTTAGTTTTTAAGTTGTTATTTTGGTCTTTTGTTTATCTTCTATGACACTATAACACTTGGATTATCGTTTACGCTCTATTCTGTAATAAAAATTTGAGGTTTGAGTGAAAGTCGATTTACAAAACCAATGTACTAGTAATGAACTTTCGATCGGTGTATGTCAGGCCAGCTACTGAGCGGGAATTGCTCATCGGTGGTGGCTACTATAGCAACGAGCCCGGGAATGCTCAAAAATTCCGTCGTTGCGGATGATCGCGTGCGGAAGCCTTCGCACGCCACCGCCTGCGTTCGTCGTCATCTCGGCTGTCATGACAACACTGGGATTCCATCCGGCTACTGTTAGCTTCTGGCTTTTATGTATTTCGTTTTCCAGATTGAATTTCAGGATTTAGTTTTAAGTGCTTTACATTAGTGTTATGTTCAACACTAGTAGTTTCTCAGTCCTGATTGAAAATCTGCCTCTTTTGTTATTGATCTCATTCTAAGAAGACCTATGACGGTAGAAATAGGCCTGGGCTACTAAGGTGAAGCATTCCATCAGGTCTGAACCTTGCCTTGTTTCTTTCTACCTCGTAGAATAAGCTGCCGATTGAGCATTACTAAGGCCCAGTAGAGCTCCTTTCCTTTTTCAACCAAAAACTACTCGTCAAGTGTTCTTTACCGTTACTACTTGTGGTAATTTTATGTTTTCCTGATGAGTTTTAACGCATTTCTCTTTCTTCAGAGCCTGGAAATTTCAAATTGAAACGCTATTCACCAGCCAAGTAGCTTCGTAACCCCAACGGGAGAAAGGCAAAACCCAATCCGTTGGTGTCACGGTGAGTGTTTAGAGAGAATATTTCCTTTGCGAATGAGGTTTAGGTTTCGGGTTTCTTCCTTTGAGGTTAGAATGTATTTGGCTGAGTTGATTGCGTGCCAATCTGATCTTTCCAGCCTCTGAAGAAAGCAAAACCTCCTGAAGCGTTAGTCATTGCAGAATAAATATTGTTTAAACAACCCCGTGTTTGCTAATGAGGAACGTATAAAGTTACTTTTAAACCCTCAGGTTAAGAGAAAGTTGGTACTGGAAACTACTAGGTGTAGTGGTCTAGTAGTCTTTGGCGTCTTCCATTTTGGTGACTTAAGATAGATCATTATTTTCAGAACAGAGGCAAAAATTTAACTTATTTGTTTCGACACTTAACTTAAGAATGTTTTTGACATGATGGAGATTCTATGCTGCAGTTGTTAACTTTCATTTTGCAGAAAGAGAAATTCACATGACGAAGGAAGAAGAAGCTCTGTTCGCTGCGATTGACGCAGGCATGTGACTCTTTGGATTTTCTTTTCTTGTTATTTCTTTTTGAGGGACTTGTGTAGCGTAGTTGTTGGAGGCGCCCTGCAATACACATCGGTTTGATTCGGCGCCTTAGGCTTGCCAAGCCTTTTATCCCTCCGGGTTCGGCAAATTGGTACCCCGGCCTTGTTTGAGAGGACCGCAGCACTGCCGCTATACATCGGTAGGCCATCGCGAGTGATTGTAGGGGCCAGATAAGCATTCAGTCACCGTCAACGATGCTTAGTGAAGTCGAATGAATGGCGCATCCATCAGGGATTGATCAACGCATAGAGCTTTACCCTATCATACTTTATTTCTTTTTCAAGCAGAACGGTGGGTGCGTGGGATCGCTCTATTATTCTCTCCACTTAAAACTATACAGTTCCCGTTCAGGTGATATAGTAAACGCTACACGTCTTCTCGAATTTGGCGTGAACGTTAATTCTCATGATGCTACAGGAATGACACCTCTAAGTGCCGCCGCCTATAGGTTCGTTTCTTAAAATATTTTTACGATTGCAATTGGAATGGAAGAAACAACTAGCAAATCGAGTTCTTTCTGTTTCCATATTGAGTTTGTCATCGCAAGGACAGTGTCTGTCTCTCTATATATCTCTCTCTACGGGCCTTGCCGTTTCATTTGATTGTTCCAATTTGAGCTTATAAGCATGGAAATCTTTCCAGCTAACTTGTGCTTCAGATATTGCATGCTACATCTTATTTAGCACCGCCATTCTTTACCATTAGAGAACTTTTTTCTGTCCTTTTCAAGTAACCTTGGTTATGTCTGGGTGCTGAAGAACTATTGAAAGCGCTGTTTCAGGGGTCACACTTCTCTTGTGAAATTGTGTATAGACAGAGGAGCTGATGTAAATGACAAGCAGCACAATCAAGGCTATTCTCCTCTCATGTTCGCAGCCCTTGTTGGTTTGTGTTGCGTTATTCTGTCTATAATTCTTAATAAAGCACTGAACATGCAAGAATTCAGGAAAGCCAGATATATGTAAACTATTGATGGATCATGGAGCGCGTTCATATTCTACGAATTCGATTGGAAAGACAGCAAGTGAAATGGCAGCCTTTGTCGGTACGTATTCGGTTTGCCGAATCTTTGTTATTCTTCCTCTCTTTCATCGCAAATCTCTAGGTCAACACGAATGCGTCTCGATCATTAACAATCATGTAAGCATCGATCAAATCGAAAGGTTCGTTTCTCCACAGGGTGAGACTACTGAGGAAGTCTATCCGGAGCATCTTTCCCGGTTTATCCACAAGATTTGCAGTTGGCATCAGGTGATATGTTCAATGATTGTTTCGTAACAAATCTCCGTCATGTTCAATGATTGTGTCTTAACAAACCTCCGTCAGATACGTAAATTCGTCATCCAGCAGTTCACATAGCCCTGTGTTTGGGGCAGTAATACTTTTTAAGATTTCAATTTACCTGCGTGTGCTATTGTCGTATTCATTTTTGTGAAGCGCGATAATATTAGCGTCATATTTTTTATTTTACACTACACTTCTTCATAGAGCTTATGCGGATCCCAGCCAACCTTGCATACGATTCATTTCTTCACATTCGCCTGTCACCTGTTTCCTGTAGTCCCGTCGATCGTCTAGTGACTCGAGTAGGCCCCAGTAAATCTTCCATTTTCCCCTGTCGCGGGCAAGAGTAGCCCAGTGGGTTCTGCTAGCGCTCTAGGGACTCGTCGAGCATCGTATCTTTCTTCAAGGCTCTTTGTGAAGAACTCTGACCATCGGGTCGGTGGTCTTCCTGCAGTACGTTTGACATCCCGAGGAATTCAGTTACTAACGGCTCTTGTCCATCGGTTGTCATTCATACACATTACGTGTCCGGCCTACCTTATCTTCGACTGTTTGGTGTACAGAACGGCATCTTTGATTTTTGATCGTTGACGCAGATTGGAGCTTCGGATCCCATTCCTTGCTTGTGTGGAACGGGATACTCCTAGCATCGTCCTTTCGACTGCGCGTTCGATAACGCTGAGTGACCTTTCATCCTGCTTACGCAGCGACCAGGTTTCTGAGTCATACGTTAGGGCAGGAAGTACCGTTGAGTCGAAAAGGTGGGCGTGGAGTCGGGTCCTCTTTGTGTTTCTGGAGACAAACGTCTCTTGGTGACTTTCGAACTCTCAGGTTTCATAGCGCCAACGTGAAGATTTTGAATGGGCGAATCGTATTCTACGTCGATGTTATCGACAACGGCATCTTCCCAACGGCCGACTAATGAATTGAATAAGTCTCAGTTTGCGGTGGTTCTGAGACTTCGGTTTTGGAATTTAGCGGCTTTTTCTCCTTTCCGCGAGACATAGAATCTTGCACAAAGGAGACGCTGGTCTGATCCCGTGTAGCATTTTGGGACAAAAACGACATCGGTTAGGCAAAACCTTTTATTTAGTATGATCTGGTCTATTTCGTTATGGTACCCTCCATTGGGAGACTCCCATGTCCAGCGTTGAGGGTGGGGCTTCTGGAATTGCGAGTTACCATGGATTGTCTTGGTCGCCATGATAAACTCAGCCGCTCACCCTGTTCGTTCCATTCTAATCTATGCCTTCCAATGTGAAGTTCTTCATACATTCTTCTCGGTCCAATCTTGGCGTTGAAATCTCCAATGATGACCTTGACGAACGTGTGGTCTTCTCTGTAGAACTTCTTCAAGTTCATCTAGAACGCTTCGACTTCTTCTTCGTCATAGTTTGATGTTGGCGCGTAAACGACCAAGGTTGTCAAAGCCGGAATTGATCCACGTCTTTTAAATCGTAAACGTCCGATTCGGGTTATATGCTGTTCGAATGAATCGATGTTTATGGACAAATTCGTGTTGACGAGAACGCCGACATCGCCGATTCCTATACCGTCGCATATTTCGAGAAACAGTTCTTCTCCGGTGTCATAGACGGTGTTGAATAGGTGGCGTCGCCTCGTCTCGGCCAGGCCGATGACGTCGTTCTTTATCCTTGCTTGCATGAGCAAGTCTTCTATCGAGGATTCGGATGCAAGTGTACGTGCATTGTAGGTACAGATCGTCACCAGAGTTCTTTGTAATCCAGGCAGTTTCCATTGGCCCTGAGATTTTAGCAGCCTTTCCGTACTCGTCCTACCCAACACTGCGAAATTGAGGCTCTTTCGGTTTCAGGGGATTGGTGCCCGTTTTTTTCAAACTGTGTTCTGCATTTTAATACCCACGTATAGCTTGCTGGACTCTGAACGTGGGGCTGGGTGTACTCACGAGTAGCTTGCCAGGCTTTCCTGGAGTGGAAATTTGTTGAAGATGACTCCTATCCGCCTTCCATATAGTTCCCTGTCACTTGATTGTGGGCTATTGACCGAATTGACTCGTAGAATACATCCCGCATAAGCAAGAACACACCCACAGACGCATGCATGAATACGCCTCGTAAATACAGAAAGTAGGGCGAAATCGGTGTAGCAGAAAGGGGGAGCCCATCCCCTGGATCCACCTGCGCCTCAGGGAAACAAAGGTCGCTTTTGGTCCGCGATTAAGCCCTATCCGCCACCCCGGGGACGCGCCACATATCCTTGCGACTAACCGGCTCGAGATCCGTCGTATGAGGGAGATCCGTGGTAGAAAAAATTTTCGTTGGGACTGTGAAATACATACTGCAGAAATGATTCTGTGTAGTATGATCTTCACATTCGCCATCCAGGAATATCTTCGACCTTTTTGCGTGTTCAGCTGCTCCCATAGATTGTCATTTTCTTCACGGATATCGTTGAATTTTGATCGAATTTATTCTCCTTTCAGTCCTAAGATAGCAGGGCTAAAGTGTTCCCACTGGGCTTTTGTTGAGGGAACTGCTCCCGGACAAGTCTTGTACCAGTCTCCCGACATCGAATGAAAGAGAAGGAGGTTGAGCAGAGTTGAACCACCACCGTACCTATGACCAACGGCATCACTAGCACTGCGAAATCGTAATTCTATGAGGTGCATCGGCATTAGGAGAAGAAATTGTTGCAAGCAGTTATAAAAAGGAACCTGTCTAAGGGAATTCCATTGGGATCTGCGTGATTAAAATGTCCCATTGTTGGCGATGATGAACAAAGACGGGATGACTAAAACTTTTCGCCGTGATATGAAGTGTTGGTAACGGAAAAGTTCCGCACTTACCTTCTCCATTCCACAATCTCTGCCTCGGACCATGAACTCCTCGCTGCAGGGGAACCACTTGGAATTTTTCTCTCTGTGGTTCGAGGTAGCTGTTAGCGATTAATTTTAAAAAAATCTAAATTTTAATGGGTTTCTTCCATCAGAAAGTAATTCGAAGAAGTGGTTTAGATGATTTCGGTCGAGATTGTTTATTGCTTTTTCCGCAATTATACTCAAGGTCCTTAAATTTTCTTTCAGATCCACCCTGTTGCAATCACTTTCGAGCTAAGTGAATACGAATGCTCTGTGAAGTACCAAAAGAAGGTTCGTTAAGTCATGAACATTTAGTTTTTATCTCTCAAACAAGTATGAAACCCTTGAAAATGCATTCGACTGTAAGGATTTTCATTGTCGACTTTCCGTTAACCTAGATATGATCTTGGTAGGCAACACAAGGTTAGTAGCACAACATTTGTTTTATAATGGGATGAAAAGGATAACGGATAGAGCTTTTGGTGTCGATCAATCCCTGAAGGATGCGCCATGCATTTGACTTCATTAAGAATCGTTGGAGATGATTGAATGCTTATCTGACCTTTACAATGACTCGCGGCGGCCAACTGATGTATCGACCCGGTGCTGCTATCCCCCGTACAAGTGTGGTACCACTATGCCGACCTCAGAGCAATGGAGGTCTTGGTGGGTCTGGGGCGAAGGGACCGATCCCACTTGTATTGCATGGCACCTCGAACCACTGCACTACACGCCCCTCCTAGGCTTTGAAAAGACTGAATAAACCGGAGTGCTGTTTTGAAACAACGACCTCTCTTCTACTCGTCAAGTACATATAAAACATTCGATTTGTGGTCGGTGATATGTACCGAGTTTTTCGGGAAGCTACTGCTTTGTTTTAGATTCTTTATGTGGTTGATCGCGTTTTTGAGAGGCAGTTGCGTTGCAAGGAGGGAAACGAGGTACATTCTTCGGGCTGATTTTCTCTCTTTCAGTACCAAGTCACTGCAAATGTTGGTTGTTTTTAGGTCATGTCTCTAAAGGTATGGATAATTCTTTTCTTGTTGCGCGAGCTTTACAAGTTTATTGCCGATTTGGTATCATCTGGTAAGAGCGCTCATGATGCATGTCTTGTGTATGCGAAGTTCTTATTAAAGTGGGAACCTGGAGAACAAGTGAGGTAGGATAGCTGTGGTTTCATCCTGGAGTTCAATAAAGTGACGTTGCTGTTTTTTTCTTGTTCTTTTTTTTCTTTTTCTTTACCTTTGTTTTTTACACTTTCAATTTTTAAAGGAAAAATTTGGAAACATTGTTGAGAAATGCAGTCGCGGCGTTTCCATATCATCATTCTCTCCTTTACGAGACATTAGTCAAGGTAATTTCTTCTTCTTTCTTATCCCACTTTTTCAGTTTTTTTTTCACATTTATGGTAAAAAGGGAGCGTGTTGCGCAGTGTTCGGATGCGCTCTGCGATACATATGGCATCGATCGCCGCGCCCAAGGCTCACCAAGCCCTCCATCCCTCCGGGATCAGAAAGTTGGTACCAAGCTTGTCTGGGAGGATAGCAACACTTCCTCAATACATCGGTAGGCCACCGCGAGCCATTGTATAGGCCAAAAATGCATTCAATCACCTCCAAACGATGCTTAATGAAGTCAAACGCATGGCGCATCCCTCAGGGATTGATCAGCTCCTACAGCTTAATCCTTTATTCATATTTTAATAGTGACATTAAGGCGATGTCTAAGACACCTTTTGGAGAGAGGCCTACCGCTTTCGACTACATTGTGCAAGGACTCTTTGGTCAACGATTATTAATGGCCAGTAAATTTTGCGCGACATGTGGTTCATGTACAGCTAAGAAACGATGTTCCAGGTGCAAGGTTTGTGTATATGTTTTTGGAATTTTTTAGACTAAATGCTTTTCTCCAATTCTTCATACTGTTGTTGAGCAAATCCTCTCAGCGGCTCGCCTCCACGTGGCTGGGGGTGTTCCTGGGTAACTGGCTGCGATGTACATCGGAGTGATTCACTCCTCTTGCAGAGCCTTCCAAGCTGATAAGTCTGGCGTTTGTATCTAGAAGCCCAGCTAAGAGTGAAACAATACCAGGATCTACCACCGTTCTGGTGTCAAACTAGTCGCATGGTGGCAAATCTCTCTCTGTGCCACAAAGGAGGCGACTGCATGTGGTGGTCACTACCTGGGGCAGGATTTGGCTAGGCTGACCTCCGGACTCCAGCGAATCGCAGTTGTTAAACCAGCAAAAGTTTGAGAAAAAGGGAATTTTACTGGGCCCCCCACAATCAGTGAGGACGGGCTATCCAAGTATCCAAGTAAGTATGGTTCAGCAAATACGTGGTGTTACTTTACTACTTATTGCGCTGACAGTTGAGGAAGGTAAAATTCGCCGAAACGTCAGCTTTTCCATAATAAAGGATAAAGTAACACCTCGTATTTACTCAACAAGGCTATGAAGAATTGTTGGATTAATGTCAAGGTTAATAGGAAGTCCGTCGTAGGAATTACTATCGTACAGTTTTTCTAGCTTTGTTACTGTTCGGTTGAATGTCAGAAGTTCGACTGGTCGATCCATAAGCAATGTTGTGAATCAATCAAGACCTGGAATACTTGTTCAGACATCAAAGATGCCATTTCCATCGACGATCTTCAGGCGCATATAAATGAAATAGACATTTGAGATCTCATTTATTCTTATCGTAGTGTTTTGATATCCGATGGGGTTTATGTCTTTCAGAATGGTTGTGTTGTTGTAACAGTCGTTTTTATTCCAGTAATTTTTACATCTTGTCTACAAAGTTTCTAGTCTCGACCTCAGTAATATGGCACGTTAAGATAACCGGTCATAACTAGTTTCTAGTCTGGTATAGCTGCTCACCTTACAATTATCTTGACACTAGGTTAGTGTTGTAAACTCTGTAGCAGTTCATTTGTTGCTCAGTGGCTTGACTCCACGTTTAAGTCTGACCTTTGATGATTTGTATATACTTTTTATCGCATAACTTGGTTACCACAAGTTCATCAAACTTATATTTTATTGTTGTTCTTTCTCTGCATGGGACGAGGCCTTTAACATATTGAGCTGCCATCCAGTTCAATGTTTGCTTTCTAAGTGTACTGAGTAGTAGTGTTGTTTAGATTTCTTATTAGTGGAGATGTTTATGGAAAGAATTAATCACGTGACGGGTGAACGAGAATGGGAAGTGGCTGAGGAAGACCACGATTTGGCGCAAGAAATTGCTAGGTGTGTTGCAATATGCTTTGTCATTCCAAGCATTCTAGGCTATGATAATGTGGTTGAAAGGTCGAAACATTGATTTGACTAGAAGAACAAGTGAATAGTTTGACCACAAATGTTTTTTCACCTCGGTTTCGATGTTACTAAACTCAGGCGCTGTAGTGCAAATCGGACATTTATACACAAAGTTGAGAAACGACAGGCAATCGCAGCTACTTCATCTAACCTTTTCGAACCTGTAAGAGGGACCACTTCTTTTTATTGTAATTTGATTGGTTTCCGCTTTTATTATATGAGGTTTCCGTATGACTGTAAATCTCATGAATTCCCTTGTCCTCTAAAAGTATTCCCAAGCCTTTTGTTTATCATCGTATCGATAATCTTGTCTTGAGACCAGTTATAGGAGTCGATTCGCCGATATGATTCTGGATTACAATCGCAATGACATGTTTCTCGAAGGACTTCGTAGCGTAATACAAGAGAAGAAGGAGCAGGGCGTCGTTCCTCATGTCTTTGACATAGGTTTGTTGGTGTCTAGCGAGCTGTTTCTACATCTTACCAAAATGCCTAAAATTCCACTTTACCTTATTATCTAATGTAGGGAAAGTGGTTTGAAAACTCCACCATGACGAAACTAGACCGTGCCATACGATTTCTCTTAATAATTTGACACTTAGAGGGGAGATATATTATTGAATTATATGAGCGATCACATTCGACGTCTCCATTTCTCCCTGTCATGCACTAGTATTGAGAGATGTGCTCCGTTCTCTTAGAGGGCGTGAGGAGCGCCACATCTTTCCGAGTGTAGGAACTAGTCGGTGGTGGTAGTACGAATTGTTTTGCTGAGTTTGGATTACTATATTAGGTCATTCTGGCGGATTACGGCGAGCGTTTTGCTGTCGAAGTACTCATCTGTTCAGTAGTAAGTTGACGCTTTCTCTGTGAGGAGACATTGGTCAATGATTGGCCTCATTGTGTTGCAACGGTGGTTAACTCAATTCTAGAACAATACTTAGACGTTGATTTTGGAGGTTTTATGTATTATAAAGGAGACTCTTGAGTTTAGATTTCACCGTCGACTTGTTAGTGTACATTAGACGATGCAGTTATTAGGAGAACTCACGACATTGGGTGATTGGGTTGCAAGTTGCTGGTGATTGAATTGGTCGTCCAAAGGAAGTATGACATGACATGCTTGTATCTGGTTGCAGTTGCTCGCCAGTGACACTCGGCTATTTGTGCGTTGTTCATCTCCATTAAGTACTATTCGAGCTTTGGTAATTAAACCTTGTGTCAGACACGTGGCGAGTGTAGCGCAGTGGTTGGTGGGGCCACTGCGACACACGCATGGGATCCATCCCCACGCCTAAGAGTCACCAAGCCTTTCATCGCTCCGGCGTCGGCAAATTGATACCAGACTTGTCTGGGAGGATATCAGCACTTGCTCGATGCATAGGTAGGCCACCCCGAGTCATTGTAATGGCTAGATAGTCATTTAGACACTTGAAACGATGCTTAATGAAGTCGAATGCATGGCGCATCCCTCAGGGATTGATCAGCGCATACAGATTTTATTTCATCCTTTATGAGACAAGTAAAACTGCGATTATAAAGAGTTAAGAGGTAGAAGAATGACTGTCTACATCATTGGTGCAAGATATCAACATAATACAGTAGACGTAAGAAAACTACAACTGTAATTTGTCTGTAGGGATAGAGAAGATTCTCTATGTCATAGAAAACATTCTTTTTGCTGAGAGGCCTATTATTTCTACCGTTTCAATACTTTTTCTTTGCGAAGGAGCATCAACAACTTGCTAACCCAGTTATATTATGAGGACTACCTGTGCCTCACTAGTAACTTGTTGGGCTTTTACTAAGTCGTCGTAGAGCTTACTTCTCGGAGATGACCTGGAAGCTCTCAATTTTTACTTTCCAGTTAATTGACTGAAGGGTTTTGGTGAGATTGATATCCTTTTGCAACCTTTATAGATGCCAACAGCAGTGTAACTGCAAAAAGTGGACAAAGCTGTAGGCGTTGGTCAATCCCTGAGGGATCCGCCATACATTCGACTTCATTAAGCATCGTTTGGAGTTGACTGAATGCTTATCTGGCCTTCACAATGACTCGTGGTGGTCTACCGATGTATCGAACCAGTGCTGCTATCCTCCCAGACAAGTCTGGTACCAATTTGCCGACCCTAGAGGAATGGAAGGCTTGGTGTGCCATGGGCGTCGTGATCGGTTCCACGTGTGTTCCAGATCTCTCCAACCACTGTGCCACATGCCCTTTAATGTACCTGTAATGAGATATTATTACATCTCAGCATAAATATGAATTCGGCGCAGTAGAGGATAATGCTCCCATGTTCCGAGTTCATCTGAATGTTATGGCAAGCCCATAATTGCTTTCGTCAGCATTTATTTTCCATCCATCGGAGAATGTGACTTAGCCCGATGGCCGATTGGCCTGAAATCTTTCACAGGGGTGGGATCGATGAGCACTTCTGATATGTCGTTTTAAAACTGCGGTATTCATATAACCTACTTCACAAGCTTTCGAAAATAAATTCTGTTGTACTTAACTTTTTGAAGTTCTTTATGTTCACGCCTTGTTGACAAAGAAGTATGCTTTTATCATTCCGTTCATAAATATTTCAAGGTATTTCAGGCACAGGAACAGGCCTCCTGTCTCTAATGGCTGCAAGAGAAGGGGCTCAGGTGACGGCTGTGGAAGTATTTCAACCAATGGCCGAATGTGCACGTGCAATTACGCAGTCTAGTCAGTGGAGAGACAAAATCAATGTAATTTCATTTATGTGATGCAGAAATTATTTAGATGCCTTGGTGGTTTGTATTCATATATTTTGCGAGCTTTAGAACTTTTTCCATTCGTTTCGCTGTCTTACGAGCGTCACCCACCAATGTGGTCGCCGCGTTCGTGTGTGACTCTGGCTGTGGCTCGAAGATGTTTCATCTTCTCTCTTTTCTGGCATTTTCAATAGGAGTAGAGTGTAACTTTCTCTGGAATCCTTAAAAAAGAGGCTTCTTAGGTCTGCACCATCGGCGCGTGCTATGAATCTCCTGAATATTTTTTGTCTTACTAGTGGGGTCGTTCCAGGATGATATCGGTCACAGCGATTAGTCAGCTGATTGACCAAGTAACGATTACAAACGAATGATTCAGCATAATTATCTCAGAACCTCACGGAACCGGGCAGCTCAGCAGGTAGTTACGTGTGCTGTAACTTAATGCGAAGACGTTAAGACTTCCATTCAAATTCCATAAATAGGTAAATATCATTGTGGTTGTTGATGCGTATGTGACGATGAAACATCACTGTTGAGAATTATGGCATTGTAGGACAAAAAATTTATCTATTACTTAAGCGCTTTGTCCTTTGTCTTGGATGTCATTCACATAGTTGTATCGTAGGTTTTTGTTCACTAATACCATTTGTTGATCTGCCTTACTCATTTGGTCTATTCAGGTCATACCGTCACGTTCCACAGAACTTTCTCCCTTGTCATCTAAACCAAACATAATCGTTGCCGAGGTTGGTTTCTCTTAATCCATAGATTTTGTTTTAAAATTGAACCTGATCTTTCTAGAAATGTATGGTGGAGTGTGGTAATATACTATAGGCTTTAGGTATTCGACACGGAGCTGATTGGCGAAGGTGCACTGAGAACGTTCAAAGAAGCGTTGATCAGTCATGTTCAGGTTCGTATGTAAATTGAATGAAGGTTAAATGAGTTGTAATTGAGGCTACTTATGACCTGAAGAGGAATGAAGATGCCGCTGAGCTTGCTCTAAATGCGTATAAGGTTTTGGTCTTGAAATATCTTACTTTACTTCTAGTTTCTAGCGCGATTAACCGATGTACTGTCATGTATTCTAGAGATTGAACAGCGGGTGTTGCCAAGATTTTAAATACCGGCGTCGTCTCAGCCGTTTGGTCTATACCAGTTTGATGCAGCCACAATGGTGCTAAGATGTTTGCAAAACTCCGTACGCAGATGTCTGCTGTGGGGAGCAAACGCGCTCTTATCTTTTCCGGGAACTAACCCGTTCACCATCACCATGCGTGTCCTTCGTTTTGCCTTTCTCTCAGTTAGTGTTTTGCCTACCAAGCTGGGTTCATTACCGATTTGGGCTCCACAGATAAATCTCGTTGGAGGGTAATTGGTGATGACACTAGTAAATAGCAAACTAGGTGAGAGGAAGGCAAAACGAACGACACGCATGGTGTGATGGTGAACGCGTTAATCCCGGAAAAGATAACAGCGCGTTCGTTTCCCACCGCAGACACTTGCGGTTAGGAGTTTTGCAAATATCTCGGCACCGTGTGGTTGTATCACACATAATACCCTGCCGTGAAATGTTGTAATAGGCAGTAAATAAAGAGTTAACATTATACCAGTTTGGTTTTATGCTCTAGCCTATACTCAGACTGAGCGTATCTAAAATTATTCCAGGTTTTTGAGACGTACATAGTCTACCACTTCTTATGCACGATGTATCAGAATTCTTTCTACTTGTATTTTGAAATAACATCGAGGACCACGAAAGAATATGCCCTTTTAGAGCCCTTTTCACAGATTCTGCAGGCACAATTGCTTTTATTGTAAGTGCTCACTAATTCTAAATTAAATTTTCTAGTCTGGATGTCGTGTTGTTCCTTCTCGAGGGCGTGTCTGGATACTACCTGTAGAAAGTACATTCCTCTCCAAGTTCAACCAAGTCCCACGGCTTTTTGAAGGTTTTATCTGCATTTTGCCATTTTTACTACCACGTTGCCAACTGAGCTAATTTTTAGGAGACTCTCCACTGGGAGATTGTCCAGGATCTTCAGCGGTTTTCGACGTCCAGTTGTCCCAACTGCATTCACATCAATTTATTCGTTTAACAGAGCCTATACTAGCATTTTCGTGAGAGAATTTCCACCATTCCTAATATTTCCGTTATGCAATTGAACCATTTATAAGTATTTGACTTATTCTTGAATCACATAGGTTTGCAATCACTAAAGCTGGTTTTTATCTTCATTGGTAAACTGGAACAATATAGGAGAACTGGGAAACGTTAAGTAGATAGAAGAGGTTTACTTTAGATTTAACTTCGAATGTTCTGATTCAATTATCTACGACGAATCATTCGATAGGACTGCTGTTTGCATAGAATCTGGCCAAGTTGATGCTATCATGATGTGGTGAGTGGTAACTGAGTAGGGAGCTACTATGGTCGTTTCCTTTTATGTTGGCCTTCAGGTGGGATCTAGATATGGATGGAAAAGGAACGTCTTGGATCGATATGACTCCGAAGTGGGCAAACAATAACTATCACGTTAGTGCACTGCACTGTCTGAATACCACCCAATCGCTTTTTACATTTAAACGAATTTTAAGCTCCACATAAAACCCTCTACATATCATGAGTTAAATGGGTGTCACATAGACTCACTGATTTAGACATCGGTGGCGAATTTTCAGCCTTTGAGATTTCGTACGTGATTAGCGTGTCCTCCACGAATTCGGGTGGCACAGAACTGAAACTATGCTGCCTTTGTTATAACACTGCGGTGTAATGCTTGGAGGACGTCAAAAATGCTTATGTTATATAGTAGATCTTATAACAAATCTATTATATTAGTTTTTGAGTGGCGCGACCATTGGATGCAAGCAGTTTACTACCCTCCGAAGCGAGCACAGGTGAAAAAAGGAGCTACGGTCTGTCTTAAATGCTGTCATGACGAATTCAGCATGTGGTTTTTCGTTGGAGAAGAGTGAGTTGGAGTTTACAGCTACTGTTGCTAGGGATCACGACGAGATAGAAGGGTTTTTGGGAATTTCTGGATCGACAGATTTTAACCATGAAAGTCGAAATATCAAGGGTCTTCAAAATATCTGAAGTAATCATGGGCTAAGAAAACTCGTTCAGTTTCTTACGGAGCCTATTCACGAATTCGTATTTTTTTTATGTCGGTGTAGTCTATCTGTCTTTGGGATATTTCAGACCTTTCGATAGAGTGTACTGCACTTGTCAGTTACACACAATAGTGTCTAGACAGTCAATATTTTCTGCAAATGAACTGTTAGATAATGCTGTATTTCGTCATGAAGTAAAGTTGGTAAGTCGTTTTGTTTATTACACTCTTTAACATTTACAGCCCGACTTGAGTTGATTTCCATTTACACGTAAGGAGGGAGCAGTGGCCGTTATGAATTGGTTCCCACTCAGATTCCTTGCAACTATTTATTTTTCTGTATAGGGATTCTTGCCAGACTTTTCACATCTGGTCCGTAGCTCTCCGACAAAAATGTCCTCTACGCCTAATAATCTACAAAGTCGCTTTAGCATGAGTTTGTTCGCTTGGCCGCGATGATGTTTCTAGGAAAAAGCAGAATTATTTCTTACCACAGAAACTTTTGCTGGTGAGGAGGCCACTAAAATATTCCTAAACACATGCAGAGTGCAAGTTCATCACTATGCTGCCACACAGTGTATATTTCATAAATGTGGGGAGGCTTTCCAACTTCATGATGTTGAAATATGGTTGAATGTAAAAGTATATGAAAATACCTAAGTATACTTAGCGTGTGATATAGTGTGAAACGGACCAATAGTTGACAGCGTCGTAGTTGGACAGTGGACAACTCTTTTTTTGTCGTACACAAATGTTGTCAATGTTTTAGAAATAAAGGAAATAGAGTTTAGATACTTAGGACATGGAAAAAAAAAGCAAACCAACAAATCATCTGGAAAAAGCAGTCTAAAGAGCGAATAGTGCCGTAAAAGCGCTTGGTAATATGTTGGGCAGGCGAGCAGAGTGACCGGCTTGAATTGCCTGCAGTTCATAACAGACCCCAATAATTATGACGCGTTCTAAGCAGCGGCAGCGCTAGATCAGGCTTCTGGCTATAAATGTTAATCATTAGGATAGTTCACTGATTTTACCTTTACATTCTTATCACCACCATGACATTTTAGATCTGCGAAGGACGTAGAGTTATAGTACTCGGAGAAGGATCGTTCTTGTTCCTTCTCGTCGCTCCAATTGCGTCATCGTTAACAGTTGTTGACTCAAATCCTCACTTTCGGAAACTTATAGACAAGTTAGTAAGGTTTTTACCGTTGATTCATATCTTGGGAGTTCATGTGGAGTATAATATCATTTTTTTTCTTCAATAAGCAGACACGAGGTTGTTATTATAGAATTCATTAGGATACAATAGCTGACGTTTCGGTGGTTTCGCCTTCTTCAGAGCCTGGAAAGGTCAAGTTGAGATGCGATCTACCCAGCCAAACACTTTCATAACCTCAGCAGATAAAACTTAACAAATAAATTTGTATTCGCATAAGAAACAGCTTCATTTAAACACCTACTGTTTATTTGTTGTAAGTATCTAAGTTAGTTGATGGATAGCAGCCCCACAGAGTAGTGCATGGGCGATAACTGTGTCTGTGTCAGGTCATTGGATTAGCCTGAGGTATGGCGCTAGGTCACGCGTGATTACAAGACACTCCTCCTTACGGTTCATTTTTGAATTTTTGGAATTGATCCAAAACGCTTTAAGAGTTTTACGCGCTGATGTTTTTGATTCGTGCGTGAGGATAGTGACTCCAACTTCAAAATCTTCTCCGTTGTGTTCCTGCATCCCATGCACGCCTACTGGAGTGTTTGGTTCTAATTTAGGTTTACCGACTAGGTGTTCTTTTATGCGGACGCAGAGCGGTCTACTCGTTTCACCAACGTACTCGTCCCCGCACGCTTTACAAGAGATCAGATAGACTGTGTCCGAACTCATGTAGTCACGTCTATACCGTTAGGGCAAATTATGCAGTTTTTCGTTATACACAGACGGTCATATAGGCGCTTGCGAACTAGCTGGCGTCGTAGAGTGTCCGGTGGTATTTCTATCACTCTTACGGGATTCTCTTGACCGGCCCTTATTAAGCAACGTTTTATAGCTGCACTTATTTCGTTTGAAATAAAGGTCAAGAGGAACGGAGCCTTGGTTTCGCTAGAATTATCGCTCTGGGGCGTGGGTTTTCCTCTATGCCTATGCCGAGAAGCTACAGTTTCGTAACCATTTGAAATGGCTATTTGGCGCGCCAGTTTCGAGGATTCTTCCCTCTGCTCTCTACCTGTGCACACGTTGGCAGCAGTTCGAAACATATTTCTTATAAGCGCCCTTTTAGTGTGTGAGGGATGAGAGGAGAGGTAATGAACCACTATATTCTTACTGCTTGGCTTTCGATACCATTTTGTATTGTAGCCGTTTTCGGATAGGTTGATTTGAACGTTTAGAAATGGAAGCCAGTTTTCTTTCGGTTTCTCACGGCTGAATTTTATGCACTCTGACTGTTCGTTCAATAAGTCAAAGCATTTGTCCATCTCCTCTTGTGTGGAGCAGATGACAAAACAATCCTACATATACCTACAGTAGAATAACGGCCTGCGATCGATTATCGGTGCTTCCACTTTAGACATAAAGGCAACGTCAAGGGTTGGTACCAGTCGTTGTCCCATTGCCAACCCTCTAATTTGTGCGTAAATTTTCCCGGACCATCTGAAGATCGAGCAGTTTTAGCAGACCTTTAGGAGGACCATAAGCTGCTGAATCGAAAAGCCATACATGTTAATTGCTCCTTCGTGTTGCTGAAGCTCCCGGATGGCTTACATTGCGGAGTTGTTCGACACGTTAGTGTAAAGGGCGGTAACGTCGAACAACTCCATAACGTACGCGCTTTTGGAACGTGCGTTGCGCAGACGGTCTAGAAACATTTGGGTGTTCGTGAGATGGGTTGGTATGTGTTTAAGGAACTGGTTGAGGATAAGATTTATAGACCAAGCAATTCTATCCGTAGCCCCGTCTACACAACTGATGATGGGTCTAACTTTAAAGGTGGAAGTGTCGGTAGACGCCAGATCATCAGCGGACATTAACTTATGGGTCTTTATAAGTAAGTATAAGACGGGACATGTCGGCACTTCGATCTTAAGATGCGGAATGTCTGCTGGTTTTAAACCTGCTGCGCTTGCCATTTTGACCCATTCGTTGTTCAGTTTTCGATTTTGACTTTTGAATTCCTTTTCAGTAGATGCGCAATAAAGAGATGCATTTTCAAGATGTTTTTCCGTTGTATCGACATATAAGTGGCGAGGAATTACTACAAACTCTCTACCCTTATCACTAACTGATAGCCTAATAGTTTTTGATTTTATTAGCTCTCGAACCTGTCGCATAACAGTTTTTTGCGCAGCTGTAAGGTTCGAACTAAACCTTTTCGCGCGATAGTGCTTAAGGACTCTGAGTGTTTCGCTCGAAAATATACGAAATTTTATATCGACTTCGTCGTTAGGGTCTTGCTGTCTAAAGAATAACCGAGGAAAAGGAAAATAACCGAGGTCTTGATTATAATCAGCTCCCGAATGTTAAACATATGTTACTCACAGAAATATACACCTGTGTTCGTATAATCAAAAATTGTTTATTTTTACCTAGTTGAATGTCATCGATGATCCTGTAGTTGTGGGGCATTAGAGTGCTACACGATCATACCGTCACCCTCAACCCTCACCTTCTTTCTTCAATTAGCTTTCTTCAGACTCCTCGACAGAGAACATGAGAGATCGCTCGTTATCCTCCACACCGTTAAGTTCTTCATTGTGTTTCTTGAAAAGAACGCTATGAAGGCCGAAGTTGAACTCGTCGTCAGCTCCGAATTTCCAAAACAACGCAGACGTGCAATAAAAGAAGATCTTAAAGACAGAAGAGCAGCAGTTATGGCCGAAGCTGCAGAAGCTGGGAAGAGCATTCACAAAACCCATCGAAACTTCAATTGCGAGACTAGGATGATTGCACTCTGTCGCCCAGACGGGGCAGTTACATCGTCTAGAAAGGTAATGGAGAAAATCACTCACGATTGCTGCTCAGATCTCTTCAGTTGCCATGTCCTCTTGCCTTCATATGAAATAAAGGAGGACGAATATATCGTACGACTGGTTCTCCCTTCTGAAATCCGTTGTGCTTTTTCGTCGGTTAGGAGTGGAACAGCACCAGGTACGGACAGAATAAGATCAGAATACCTGAAGAACCTTCCACCAGTCCTCGTAAACACACTGGCTCGGCTCTTCACACGTTATCTGTCTGAATGCAAGGTCCCTAGCCATTGGAAGACCACCAAAACCTTGTTATTGTTCAAAAAGGGTGAACTACACGATATCGACAACTGTCGCCCAATCTGCTTACTGTCTGTCGTCTACAAAATCTCAGTAAAGTCATCCTAAACAGGATTGACAGATCACTAGGTGAAGGACAGCCGTGTGAGCAAGCAGGGTTTCGAAAAGGATTTAGTACGATGGACCACATCCACACGATAACAAGACCCAATATTCAGTATATAAAGATTCCTTATAAAGGATAGAAAAGCGCAAAGCCCCGCGCGTTGGTCAGTCCCTGAGGGATGCGCCATTCATGCGACTTTACTGAGCATTGTTTAGAGATGGTTGAATGCATATCTGGCTCTTATTTTATCTTACAATGACTCACGGTGGCGTACCGATGTATCGAGCCAATGCTGCTATCCTCCCAGGCAAGTCTGGCACTAGTTTGCCGACCCGGACGTATGGCAGGCATGGTGGGCGCGGGGGTCGATTCCACGTGTGTTGCAGGGCGCCACCAACCACTGCGCCACACGCGCCCTTAAAGTTTCTTCTTGGGCTCTCTAAAAATTTCACAACGGAGATATCACCATTCTACAACGATATTAACATCGACGGCAAAAAAGAGCTTGGGCAAGGCGATTACATCTCACCAAAGTTGTTTACCGCCACCCTCGAAAACATCATGAGAAAACTGGAATGGGACAACATGGAAGTGAAAATCGTTGATAGGTAATTACACCGTCTTCTCTTTGCTGATGATATCGTTCTTACAAGACCAAACATAACATATAACAAACAAAAAATGACCGAGCTTGCTAACTTTGATAGAGCCTGTGGGAAAGTTGGTCTTGGACTAAATCTCACAAAACCGATATTCATGGTGAACGGGTTGGTAACGTATGCCACATTCACGTTCAACAGGATGAATATCTCCGAATGCTCAAGTTACGTCTGTCTTGGTCGGGAAATCAATATGATGAATGACATAGCTCTGGAGTTGAGCAGAAAGAAACGATCGGCTTGGCGAACTTTCAAGAGCATTGGTAATGTAGTGAAGAGAACAAAGAGCACCCGAATCCGTGCCCACTTTTCGACAGAACGGTACTTCCTGCCCTAACATATGCGGCAGAAAGCTGGTCGCTGAGTAAATAGGTTGAAAAACCACTCAGTGTTATTGAACGCGTAGTCGAAAGGGCGATATTAGGAGTATCCCGTTCCACACAAGTAAGAGATGGGTTCCGAAGCTCCGATCTGCGTCAACGATCAAAAATCAAGGATGCCGTTCTGTACACCAAACAGTCGAAGACTGGGTGGGCCGGACACGTAATGCGTATTGATGACAACCGATGGACAAGAGCAGTTAGTGACTGGATTCCTCGGGACGCCAAATGTACCGCAGGAAGACCACCGACACGATAGTCAGAGTTCTTCACAAAGAGCTTTGAAGAAAAATATGATGCTCGACGAGTCCCTAAAGCGAGCAGAACCCGCTGGGCTACTTTTGCATGCAATAGTGAAAAATGGATGGTCAACGGAACGACAGGTGATATTGTGGAAAGTTAGTGGCATCAAGGGAAAGGTGAGAGCGGAAGGAAACAGGCTTATTTGACCTAATCGCTTGCGAGGGTTTGCTATTGCAGGAAGTCATCGTTTCCATCCTAGCTAATTAACCTAGTTTCAGTTTGCAAACCCAGAAGGGATGGAGTTGTTGGTTGAACCGGGTGTGAGATTGAAACCGCAGCCGTGTCTAAACCATTACACAGTATGCGTGTCGGATAAGTGATAAAAAGGCTAAAATGTTCGGCGTCGACCAGTTCCTGAGGGGCGCCATGCATTCAACTCAATTTGTGGCGTTGTAGAACTGACATGCTTTTCTGGGCTGTGCAATGATTTTTAGTGGCTCGCTGATGTATCAAGTCAGTGCTGTTGTTCTTGCAAAGAGATCTGGTACCAGTTTGCCCAACTCCGGACGGATGAGAGGTTTGGTGCCAGAGGCGAGGAATCGAACCAGTGACTAATCCAGGTTGTATATTACAGAGTGCCCCTGGCCCTGCACTACAAGCGCCCCATCAGGGATATTTGTTTTAATTCTCGTTTAGGTTTTCAGCTGTTGAACATGTATGGCACATTATTAATGTGTAATGAAATTTCAGATATATCTCTTTCTACAACCTTCAAAATGTGGACGTTGTGGAAAATATAATCGAAATATCGAAGGAGGTATCATTTCCAAAAGTTTTTCCTGCCATTCTAAAATCTACATTCCTTTGGTAAACTTTCTGCGAATGAACCACAAAAAAAACCTGTATTTTTGCACGCCTGCTATCTGTTTCCTAAACAGAGATTAGGAAAATGAGGACTGCAGAGTTACAACACGTTTAAAATGATTCAGTATAGGCTTCGTTAATAATATCTGTTCCTGCACCATACTTTCAGCACGACGTTGCCATAGGTGAACCGTTCTATCTTTCTGCTATGAGTCCTTGGCAGAATCTTCGATTTTGGTACGATGTTACGGTGCTACAAAGCCACTTCGGAAAAATCATCGAAATACACCCGCAGGTAACTTTGCTACTGGGTATAGTTTTGGAGTATTGATTTGAAGTATTCTTCAGAAGTCTTCCGTAAATTTGGGTTTCAGTCAGCGATCTTATATGGGTTGTGTGAACAGTTCGACTATTTGCAAAACACAGCAGCACCCGTCGGAACTGTAAACGGATTCGATCTTTCGGCGTTTGACGATTTGTCCCAAGTGTGACTGGTCTTTCTTGAGATCAAAATAACGAAGTATTTGAAGAACCATAAAAAGTTCTGAGACTTGAAGAAGAAATAACAATAGTGATACTGAAATCTTATTGGTTTGTACAGAATGATGTCATCATATTCCAACAAAGTTTAATTTATTGTCGCTGTAGTTGGGTAAATATATAAGAATCCAACTATGAGTTCATGTATTCGAACAGGTAATGTTAAGCTATAAAACAGTTTTCGTCTGCGAGAAGTTTAACCAAACAGGTTTGCTTAATAGAAAAGATGAAACTCTCGGCGTCGATCAATCCCTGAGGAATACGCCTTGCATTCGACTTCATTAAGCATCATTGGCGGTGACTGAATGCATATCTGGCCTTTACAATGATTCGCGGGGGTGTACAGATGTATCGAACCAGTGCTGATATTCTCCCAGACAAGTCTGGTACTAACTTACCGACTTCAGAGGGATGGATGGCTTGGTGAGCCATGGGCGGGAAGACCGATCCTATTTGTATTGCAGGACGCCTCCAACCACTGCGCCACACGCGCCAGTTTAACCAAACAAATTTGCTTAGTCATCAGAATACACTACATTATCAAATTTTGCTAAACATGTATTAAAAGTTTCATAGGCTATATTCCTTCCTTTTCATCGATCTCCATTGCGAATCAGGCCTGTTTGAGTCATTTGTCAACTTGTTCAGAAAGCACGCCAAGCGACGGACGCGCTCGTTGATATTCATCCACTCTGGGAGTATAGTGGTGTTGCAACAGGCGAGCCGTTTGAAATTCTACGGTTCGATTTGCGCCAAGAACCTCACGATGTGGAAACAAACTTTGAGATTTCGTTAAAGTTGGTATCAGTTAAAGCTAGTGTAATGCATATTTTACGTAAAGTTCTTGCTATGGAGTAGACACCTTAATTGGCCTTGAGTTAGATTTAAGGCAGTGAAACTGCAAAGCTGATACAAAATGGATCACTCAGAGGTGGATGTGAGGAAGGTGCTTCATCAACCAGTGATGTCGTACCTCTTATTTCAGATCTGGTACTAATGGGATTCCATTATGGATTGAATGGCAGTTTGGTAATTACACGGTATCTACTGGATTAAAGCATCCAGTTCAAATAGGTACATTATCTTTTGTCATTTTCTGTTTGCTTTATTTCTTTCAGGTATAACAAATGTATTTTATAGGTGATGCATCTGAATGGAAAGAGGGTGTAAGGCAAGGAGTATACCTCCTTTCACCAAAGCTTCTTGGTAAATCCACAATAAGTGTGGATGCGCGATTCGCAAGAGGAGCTGGAGAAGTTTACTTGCAATTTTATTAATTGTTCCGACTTGTTAAAAGTCATCTCATGTATATTTGTTATCTGGATACGACGTTATTTGTTGTTTTGTTTCACGTCTTTGCAAAATCCTTGCAGAATTTCTTACACATGTAGTAAAGTGTTGTTTTTATCCTTAATATTTATTCGGGTATACTCAACACCCAGTACACTGAGCGTAGCCGCATAAGACTTTAAACTACGAACCTAACGGTGAGAAATAGCTACATTTCCGAACATTACTGGTAACAGATTTAAAAACGCGTCCAAGATCACCTATGGATATTGCGCGCCACAATAAGTCTTCTCAGGTGCAAATTTTCACATTGTTCCGAAACGCGGCTCTGATAAAGTTCAACATCAGAATACTCACTAGAAGACTAACAAGACGTGGCAATGACGTTTTATGCCAATTCATCACCCATGAAGTCGATTCAACATGAATCCTGTAACATCACGTGGTCATCTTACATTTGAAGTTCTCATGTAATAAAAATAATAGTCGTTTTTGTTTTCAGAGACTTTAACGCTAAAGCAGAAAGGATCGTTGAGGATTCTGATAGGTAATCCGGTTGCATGGATGATATTAAAGCCTATCAATGTTGTCGTCTACAGGAAGAGCGTGGTGATTTCAAAATCAACGGGATTCACTCAATCAAAGAATGGAGACACCGTCCATAAGAGCACTTTTTTGTTGCTTTTGCAACCTTTTCCATTACCGCTCTAGCAACCCTATAAGGTATGAGATACAACGAAATTTTCTCTGCCAATTTGTTCACCACCCACTGTGGTGATTGCAATAAAATTGTTTGATTGAAACCAAAAGTGGATGTGCATTGGCAGAAAATAGTTGCCAAACAGTTGCCTTGTTGACGAAATTACAAAAAGCTGGCGGCACGAAGTTATCATACATTCGTGGCAACTGCTCTTTGATTTGTTTGCTTCGTTTGGAGCAGTTCACATTCAGCACAGAACAGAGTGTATTAGATATGTGGATATTGTCGATATACGGAAGAAATGATGACCTGAATAGTCCAATGCAAGTGCACAAATACATAGGGTATGTGCAGTTCGAGCCAGATCAATCTGACGGGTGATTGCTGATAGCATCGTTAGGTAGAAAACTAGCTGACAGAATCGTAAAGCAAGGGCCTGCATGGTGTAGTCTTATGCCCAAGCACCTGGAAAAAGTAATCGTATTTGATGTGGCTGAAGGTCAAAGTTTTGCGAATATCTCGGCATCGTTGTGGTTGTATTTCACATCATACCCTGCCATGAAGAATTATAGCAGGAAGGAAATAAAAGGTCAACACCATATTTAGTATGGAAGTTTTTTTTTCAATTTCCACATGATTCGACGTCACGGGCAATGTGGTTCCCATAACTTCTTGCACTTCATGCTTTTTCTCGCATCCACCATCTACAAGGGTCTCGAACTTTTTGCGTTTGGGTTCGGCTCCTGCCTGAGTATGCTTTTCTTGCCGTGAATGTGATCTAGCCGTTTTTCTTGGGCTGTTTTTTTTTCTGGGGCTGATGTCTAAAAATGTTTTCGCCTCAGTTATGAATTTCGTTGAATGCTGGTACAATATAGTTTCTCTGCATTCCTGCTAGTGCTAGCCAGTCATGCTTGGCCTTTTATATACTGTGAGATAGAAAATGATAAAGGGTGAAGCGTTCAACGCTGATCATTCCATGAGAAATACGCTATGCATTCGCTTTCAACAAGCACCGTAAAGGTGAATGAATATGTATCTGGCTAACTTAATGACTTGTGATATTCTACCGGCCTATCAAGTTAGTGCTCCATCCTCCAAGACAATTATGGTGCCAATTTTATGATCCCGGAGGAATAGAAAGCTTTGGTGAGCCCGAGATTGAACCACCGCTATTAGAATTGTTATTGACATATGTTGAACAATTTCAGGGTAGTGTACAATTCATCCAGAAAAATTAAATCTTAACAGTAGTACGGCAAGAGAAAATAAAATATTTTCTACGTTAGAGGATGGTTTTTAAGTTTCTCGTGCCCGGGGTTGATAATAAGGGTGTCGCCTTCCCAGTTTTGATTGAGTAGTCCGTGATTAGATGATTTTCATGAGTTGACTTTTCGGAGCTTAAAACAACTGGTATATCCGTTTTTGATAAATAAAAGATTGTCTTCCGTACAAACTGTGCTCTCGACCACTTTCAGGATCTGGTAGTTTTTGGTTGTGAGGCGCGATCATATCCTAACTGTACACTTGATGTACGTCTGCTGTTTACATGAAGCTCTACAGCGTTTTGTACTTACACTTAATGAAAAATCACCGTGTTGATTCTCGACTATTGCTCAGCTGTGCTGTATCCTTCATTCTTGGTTCCGGAAAAAATGTGGCAAGGGGCAACCCAACTACTTAAATAATCTAGATGTAAAACTCACTGGATCTGAATTATTCTTCTATTTCGCTATTAACAAGCTAGTTGCGCATTAGTAAACATCAAAGTATTTGCTACTGTCTCAGTTGCATATCAGACAACTGGAAAGATTGTTACGTCAAGGAAGTGAACGCAGAAGGCTGACCTAGTAGCTGGTATAAGGCGTGTTTACTCCGAGCTCTACAAGCTGCTTTCAAGCTGCTTTTTGTGGAATGCTCGTCCATAACGTTTCAACGGTTTACCGTCTTATCGTGGCTGGAAAGTGTTCCTGGGTGTTGGGCCGCGATGTAAAGCGGAGCGATTCATCCATCTCACGAGCAGGGCCCACCAAGCTGAGGAGTCTGGAGTTTCCATCAGGAAACCCAGCTAAATGTAAACCAATTCGAGGATCCACCACCATCCTAATATCAAATTAGTCGCATGGTGATAAATCCTTCTCGGATCCACAAAGAATGCGACTGCTTGTGGTGGTGACGAACTGGGACAGATTTTGGGACTCTAGGGAACCACAAGCGGCAAAACTCTGAAAAAATGAAAATTATGTTGGGTCCCACATAACCAGTGAGGATGGGCCATCCAAGTATCCAAGTAAGTTCATCCACAAACTTCCGGCATGCATTGACAAGTTCACGAAAGATATTGCTTCATATCGAGCTCTGAGAACCTCCAGAACTAAACTGAAAATAGTAGATCAAAACTATAGGTGGGTGATAATAATCATGAATGATAAGAAAATTTATGAGTACGGTGTATTTCAATTGTAATAGTGTGTATTCGACAGGTGATCGATGGTAGATGGAGGTGAAGCTTAATGACATCTTTCACCTTGAACAGACTTCCACTAGAAAACAATTTCCTTCTCTCTATTCAGTGTTCCTCTTAAAAATTTTAGAACACCACATCCTATTCTCAGCTGCGATCTATATCCAGTTATGCTGTTCTCATCCATAGTGTGCTCTTTTACGAAACCAGAGAACACTATCAAAGGCACAGCTGAGGTTAGTTATCCATAATACTTCAACAAGTTTATTGCTAACCCAATGACAATGGTGCCGTTCAGTACGCACAGGACCCAGGCTCGACCTCGCATTTGTTCTAGCAATCTCGCATCCTTCCAGGGTCGAGAAGTTCGTAGCAAACTTGTCTAGGATCATCTCGTTCCTTTATACTTTAGTGAGAATATGCGATAAACATCTAGCAATGTCCCAAGTGCTGTTTTAGAGGAAGGTAGACTCGTCTAGCAATTAAAGACATTTATGAGGAAGACCAAACGTCCTCAAACAACAGCCAAACCCATGTGCAAAAGTTCGGAGACCTTCGTGAAGGATGGATACGGGGAATAAATCGAATGCAAGAAGTGCTGAAATTTGCCAAAACGTGGTGTCATCAGGTTGTTTAAGAAAAAAAAACTTAGCAGTACTTCCTTCAATCACTCCAACGAATGCTAGTCATCATAGTTACCTATCCTTATCATTTTCAGTAGCATTACCGAAACTCTCCGACCACTGCGCTACACGCGCGCACAGTTTTTACTTGTGTCGAGATGTAAATGGAAGACAGATATCTACAGTGTGGTTTCCGACCACTATGATATAAATCAATCGCTTTTCTGCTTAGAGCTCCACACTAGCATCGAGTTCAAGTCGTAGTGGTGAATCAAAAGCTTTAAAGGAAACGGTGAGCTAAGAAGCTAAAATACGCACAATTAATGTCAACAAATTTTACTCTAAATTCAGGCACCTACGTTATCTAGAAAATCAGCCAAGGTGAGCAAAACCAGTCAGCATTTAGAACAAACATAACTAAACACAAGAACAAATCTGTACAAATCGATTCCTAATTAATCTTAGCACTGATCAATAAGTTGTTGAGTTCTTGCGTCACAAATAACCAAGAACATAGTAACCGAATGAATAATATGCAGCTGAGTGACTCACGTCCTTTGGTCTTTACAAAATATAGAAACCGTAGAAAACTGGCGAATATAACTTGGGCTAACATGGATGTGCTGCACTTGCATGTGTTGGGCACCACTGATCTCGCTCATAGAGGGATCTCATGCGGTTTAGTCACAACGAAACGTGGAGCATCCCCAAGTGGCGGCTAGGGCGTTGATCGTAGACCAAAAACAACATTTTTTCTCTGAGACGCAGGTGGATCCAGGGGATGGACTCCTTGTGTCTGCTGCGCCGACTAAGCACATATCTTCCTTGTTCGCGTAGACGTATTCATGCATATGTTTGTGTGTGTGTGGGTGTGTTCTCGGTTATGCGGATTGTATTCCTCGAGACAATATGGCCAAAAACCTGCAATCAAGTGACAGGGAAATATATTGGAGGCTCTTAGTAGTTGCTTCCAAGAAATAAGGCCACGTCTACTTTGTAAGATACTGGCATGCTACTCATGAGTTTACACAGCCTCCACGTTCAGAGCTCGTCTGGCTATCACTGGGTGTGAAAAAGCTATACAGTGAAATAAAGAGGCTTAATTTCCCTGACCGCGAATGAGCCCCCGATTCGACAGCGGTGGATGACTCGAGAGAGTCTGCTAAAATCATAGCGTCATTCTAGGCTGCCTGCTAAATCGCAAGGGCCATGGTGACAATCTGTACCTACAACGCAGGCACGCTTGCATCTGAGTCCTCCATATAGGACTTGATTATGCAAGCAAGGAGAATAAAGTACGACGTAATCGGACTGGCCGAAATGAGACGACACCACCTATTCAACGTCGGGAGAGGAGGAACACGGGAGAGGAACTGTACCTCGGAACATACGACAGTAGAGGAGTCGGCGGCGTCGGCATTCTCGTCAACACGGGTTTGCCCATGAACATCGACTCATTCGAACAACTAACAACTCGAGTCGGACGTTTACGGTTGGAAAGACGTGATTCAATACCTGTTTTGACAATCTCCGTTGTCTAAACAGCGACATCGAAATAACGAAAACGAAATCGAAGTGTGCTATGTGGACTTGGAGAAATTCTACAAAGAAGATCATACATTCTTTAAGGTCAGCAGTGCAGATTTTAACGCTAAGATTGGACCTCGCACGGACTAGAGTGGAACGGGCAGAGTGAGCGACTGTCTTATTTTATCATGACGACCGAGACCACTCATGGTAACTGGCAATTCGAAAAGCCCACTCTCTACGTTCCATGTGAGAGTCTCCCAATGGAGAGTACCTTAACGAAATAGACCACATCATAGTAAATAGGTTTTGCCTATCCGATGTCGCTAATGTCTCGAAATTCTCTTCGGTATCTGCTCTTCTTCGTGCTAGATTTCCCTTCTCGTGAGAAGGAGAAAAATCTGCTAAATGCAAAAAACGAATCCCAAAACCGTCATAAATTGGGATTCATCCAGTTCATTAGGTGGCTGTTGGAATGATGACGCCGTTGACAACATCGGAAGAAATACGACCGGCTCATTCAACAAATTCACGTTGACGCTAAGAAAGCTGAGAATTCAAAAGTCACCAAGAGACGTCTGTCTCCACACAATCGAGCTGATACGCCAGCCTAGAATCACACAAACTACAGTTAACCGCGAATTGGCGTCCGGACTTGTAAAACAATGCATAGAGATGATGAAAAAAAATCTTAAGGAAAAAAGAGTATTGTAAAAGATATATAAGGAAGTTTACGAGTCATCACAAATAGTTTCGCTCAGTCTGTCTCCGTTTTCACTGTTTCACTCACTTAGCTCGTTCACTCAGTTAGTCCGCTGAACTAGTATTCCTTACCATTCCGGAAACCGTCAGATTTTTAACAATATATTTCTATTATTCCTATAAATGCTTATAACCCAAGCTTGAGATTGTACTCTGTGACAACATCAAAAAGTCCTGCGTGCCATCCTTGTACAAAGTCGAGCATTCCACTTCGAGCTGCTAATTATTCTGTGACGACTGACTCGAAGACATAATTCTACTATCCAACTAATACATCATTTTCATTATTCATTTTCATTTTCATTTCATTTTCATTTTTTTAAATTTATTCATTTTCTGGCAGCCATCGTCTAGAGTGGTCTTCGTATTTGCGTGTAGGTTTGACTACTAGTTGAGGATGTGATTTTCTTTATATCTTTGAATGTTGGTCAAGTTCGTTGTTCTTGAGATCATGGACCCTAGCACATCTAGCACAGAAGATCTCAGGTATTCAAGGCAGGAAGACGTCAGCTGTTGTGGACCGATGGGAGCTCAACCCAGACCTATCTACCGAAAATTTTTCAACTCTGGGCGGATGGGAGATTTTAGTGGCCGTGGAGAAAAAGAACTAGCGGCTATGAGTCTATTATACACGGCACCTCCAACTATCCTTAACAACAAGACTGTGTTATTGTTTAAGAAGTGCTGCCTCCACGATATCGGCAACTATTGCCCAATCTGCTTGCTGTCTGTCGCCTACAAACTTTTCACTCGAGTCATCCTAAACAGGATTGACAGAACACTGGACGAAGGGCAACCATGTGAGCAAGCAGGGTTTCGAAAAGGATTCATTACGGTGGACCACATCCACACGATAGCAGGACTCCGTGAAGTGTCGGGAGAGTACAGGAAGCCGCTCTGTCTCACTTTCATCGATTTAAAGTAAGGTTTTGACTCATTTTAAACAGAAGCTGTCATCGAAGCCCTGGACAGCCAAGGAGTCTGTACTCAGTATGTAAAGATCCTTCGTGAGTTACATCAAAATTTCACAACCAAAATATCGTCATTCTACATCGATATTAGCACCGACGTCAAAAGAGGGGTTAGGCAAGGCGATACCACCTCGCTAAAATTATTTATTTACTACCACCTTCGAGAACGTCATACGAACATTGGAATGGGACAGAATGAGGAAGAAAATCGATGGTTGGGAATTGTACTATCTTTGCTTTGTTGATGACATCGTTCTTATAATACCAAGCGTTAGTCAAGTGGAACGAATGCTAGCTGACTTTGATAAAACCTGTGGAAAGATGGGTCTTCGACAAAATCTCACAAAAACGATGTTCATGAAGAAGGAATTGGTTATGTATGTCCTATTCAAGCTCAACGGAACGAATATCTCCGAATGCTCCAGTTAGCTCTATCTAGGTCGGGAAATCAACATGATAAACGAATGAGCTCCAAAGTTGACCAGAAGGAAGCGAGCTGCTTCGGGAGCTTACAAGAGCATCAAGGATGTAGTGAAGAGAACAAAGAATACCCGATTCCCTACCCTCCTTTTCGACTCCACGATACTTCCTTCGTTGACGTATGCGTCAGAAACCTGGCTGCTGCGTATGAAGAATGAAACTCAGTGTTATCGAACGCGCAGTCGAAAGGACAATGCTAGGAGTATCCTGTGCCACGCAAGTAAGGGAAGGGGTCTGAACCTCTGACCTACGTCGACGATGAAAGATTAAAATGCCATTCCATACGCCAAATTGTTAAAGATAAGGTCGCGCAAACACGTACTGCGTATGAACGCTAACTAATGGACAAGAGCAGTTGGTGTATGGATTTTTCGGGATATCAAAAGTACTGCAGGAAGACCACCAACCCGATGCTCAGAGTTCTTCAAGAAAATTGTAGAAGAATGATATGGTGTTCAACGAGTCACTAGAGCGAGCAGAACCCACTTGGCCGTTTCTGTACGCGACAAGGGGATATGAAAGATTTACTGGCATTCTTTTGAATCACTCGCCGATCAACGGGACGACAGATGATACAAGTGATATATTGGGTAGATTGGCCGCAGTGAGTTGCCATAAACTCATTTGTTCCTGTTATTTTATTATCACAGAGGGCTTCTACTGTACTTTTCCTAATCAATCGATAAAAGGATAAAAGGATAAAGCTTAGCGTTGATCAATCCCTAAGGGATGTACCATGCATTCGACTTCTTTAAGTATCGTTGGAGGTGATTGAACGCATATCTGGCCTTTACAATGACTCACGGTGGCCTACCGATGTATCGAGCGCTCGCCGTCCAAATTTCTGGCTCACTTCGTCGATTTGCTAGGTGGCTGCGATGGATCAAACTCTACACCAGTAAACGGCAGGTATGATCTTCTTTTGTGCAACTTCGGCTTTGGTAAGTAATGCAATGCGGAGCTCCATCATGATCCACCGACTCAGCCGATAGTAGCCTGTTGTTGCAGAGGATTCACTTCTTTCCGAACACCATAATAAATTCGAAAAAACGGCTCGTTCTAGTTGCGCAGAACAAGCGCCAACGGCGTTTCAAAACAACGATTTTCTTATCATTCGGTTCGTGCAGTACCCAATTCTCGGGGTTTCTTCGACTTTTAAATCTTCTTTGAACCCTTCAAATGCTTACATTGAGCTCTTCTGCAGTTTTCCTAAGAGTTGTCCGCGTATTCGATTACAGGGAAACGTTCAATTCATCGTCGTCAATAGCAAAAGCACGTCTGCGACCTGCCTCACTTCAACGCCTTATTCGTTGAAATGAAATTTTTCAAACGAACACTGCCCTCGTTCGTTAACACTTCTGTGGCCGAAAGCGCTGTCTCGACATCTGAAATTCTAACCTTTAGATATTTCCAAGAACACAATTTGTATTGAAACTCGGTTATACGGAGCGAAAGCGCATAAAATTAGCATTGAAATGCTTTATAATGGCATAGCATTTGAAGGGAGTAAAAATCTGTTTTGTCCTTAACATCCGAAAAACCCAATATTTACACCATCGGTGGTTATCACCGAAGAAATCCAAACGGATGTGCTCTCTAAAGTGGCATGCAAAGGCAGAATTAGAAGTCTAGGAATATCCCTGAACTTTGGCAGTTTGAAGATTCCTATCTTATGACGAAAACCGGTAAATCTTTCGATCTCGTCAGTACCTGTCAGTTCTCGCAACACATTCTTCTGTAGTTCGTATCTGCTCGTCCTGTTCGCACTCATCACCCAAATGTCAATCAAAAATATTCACAAAAATCGATGTAACGTGAGCAGTGGAATCGAACAAAAAATTAGCAAACGGTCATTTTGTCATTCATAAAACTGTTTAAGAACCGTTTATTGCACAAAATGGTACTCTTTCAGACGGAAACGCCGAAAGTGGTAAAAAAAGGATATCACCCTTCAAAGTGCCGGCGAAAAGGTTCCAGTGAAAATACTCTATCCAGAACCCAAAATAAAATACAGAGACGCACACCCAAGCGCTGAGTCGACATTCAAGAAGACTTCATAGAACTGAGGAGACCCGCTCGAAAACAGTTGCTTCTGGGGTCACGGACATTAACAAAGTACCAATGGCAACGCCAGAAATCGTCAAAGCTACCCAGTCGCAAGCTCAGTAAGTCGTCTCATCTCTTTTTCTTGTTGCGAACCACAAAGTCTCATAAGATCGTTCATCTGCTCAAAATCTAATATTGTCCTCTGTATTAGGTGCGACTTACTGCCACTTTAAAATAAAGTGCTTCATACTACGCTGGAAAAAAACACGTCGGTCCCAAGTTGTTTAGAAATCCCTAACCCTTTGAGGCCGATTGGAATGAATCAAATCTTCTTTTATATTTGAGAAGTTAAGGTTGGGTTAGGATTAAACTAATTGATATACAAAAACTGAAACTCTTAGCCAGCAACAAGGCAAATTAGAGTTGATTTCTACACTCAACTCCAACAGTTATTGTTTCATCGTGCAGGAGGGTCGGTACTCGGTTCTCAATGATCCGTCAACACCGTTAAATGACATGGTAATTCCAATACTTCAGTCGGAAAGCTCAGCCAACAGTAAAGTGATACAATAAATTGCACTCGTCTTGAACGAAACCTAGTCTCAAAGTTTCAAATATTCCGCCAATTGCCCTTCGTGAAGAAATCGGAACAAACTACAAAGAGTTTTCCGCACACCCGAAAAAAACCTTCCGAAGAAGCAGCATCCTAGCTCAATAGATAAGAGGCTTTACGGCGTCGTCTTCTGCAGGTAAACTCCATACCTATTCTGGTGTAGCACGGCATATTATGCGTAAGGACATCCAACTCCTAGAAAGTAAGCTTTGCGCATCTCGTCTCCAAAAACAGTTAAATAAAGGACATCACGGAAAGCGTGGTACCACTTATGGTCGTCCAGGTGAATGAACCTAGTGAACAGCTCTGATTCGGGATATGTCGAACGGGAATTGCAATGGTCAAGTCACTTGGAGCTAACTGGGTGTTACCTTTGACTTAACCAGAGCGGTCTACTTCTGTAAGTAACCACTGAATAACTGACAAGATCTCTAAGCTTGGTTTAGGACTACTAGGAAGGGTATGGCATACCCAGATGACCCATTTGTTACCTTGGCCAGACTGGACGTGGATGTGAGTCGTTAATGAACACATTTTAATAAATTTTTCAATGGCTTGTTGCACCAACGTGCCTGAATATGCTGAGTGCGATGCACGGTGGTCGCTTGCGAAGTTTATTTAAATTGAGGGCCCCGACACGGAATGAAGCAAATCTAGGCGATATACCCTTCTGTATCCTGTCGCTAAAGATAGTAAATCTAATCCTGATGCCAATACTACGAAGCTTTTTGCGCTCCTTGAGTTAGCAAAGTTCACTGAGCAGTTCTGAACAGTGACAGACACGACGTCAGAGTATGTTGGTGTTTGCTAGAGTTCATTCATGGTTAAAGAAATTACGGAAAATCAAGGCGATTTTGATGGAAAAAACCGATCATATGCTACAAGCATCACATGACAGATGAAAGAGAGAAACTGTGTAGTGAACTCCAAGAAAATCCAAGCTTCCCTCGGAAAAACCACCTAGACGATGGACCAACATATTCGTAACGCGGATTAACCATGGCGATTCGCAGATCTAGATGATATATGTACAAGGAAATACGCTTTGCATGCGCCACCTACTTTGAGACAGAACATCATCGTGGACGACGACTGCGCGAGGACACGAAAGATAGGTGTGCTCTGGCCCACACTACTCGTGAAGACGAGTCGTTCAAGTATCCATGTAAGTATATAAATACTGAGTAGTAGGGAATTCGGCTTGTTACATGATCCACGATCACTGGGTTAATCGCAAGAAGCAATAACATAAGTACTTCAAAAACTGAAAACTTGAAAGCATTGTGAAGAGACATTGCTATATTGCACCAAGAACGTGTATAGTTTTCCTAGCTTGTTGCTTTAATATTGGGTTTATTTAGAATCCAAAACTATCAGCAGGTAGAGAGCGAAATATTTAAAACTAAAGAAAAGGCCACCAAGAGCAACCATCATCAGTACATTCGGGATCGTCACCTTATTGAGGTGCAATAGATTCCCGTCGGTTCGTTCGCCTCGCTTTCTAGAATCCTCGACGACGAAAAAAAGCGAAACAAGAAGAACATGTTCGGGGCTTAGAAGATCACTATTCTAGTTTTCTAGAAGAAGTAAACTGTGTCTTTTTTGGCAAAGTGTTCCCATAGATCTGTAGATTCCACTAATCCTCGTTTAAAATAGTAAAATTCACTAAGCACTGAAGTATTTTTGCTTAATAGATAACGTTCGAAACCAGTTGAACGACAGGTGGCGATGATTTCCTGATCGATAAAGTATCTGGAAAGTTAACGACTCGATGGATTTTTGGCAGAAACTTCGCCTTTGGCTTTAAGTGTGCGCTTGATTCTTGTAAAATGTCATTTTGAAGTTAAAAGTGCTTAAGACTAAATTATCACAAAAATTCGAACCGATATATGTGCTTATATATATATGTATATATAATTTTTATACATATGTATGTATACATATATATATGTATATATATAATTTTTATACATATGTATGTATACATATATATATTTTATATACATGTATATATATATATATAACTTTTATACATATGTATGTATACATATATATATTTTATATATATGTATATATATATATATAATTTTTGTACATATGTATGTATACATATATATATTTTATACTGAGCGACTGAGAAATGGATGTTTTTTTTCTTTTTTTTATGTAAAAAGAGCACAGAGAGTCGTATGGTCTTCTTCGTTCTCGTTCAGTTCATATGGCATCCGCCTCTCAAGGTTCTCCACCTGTCCAGTGTCTTCGAAATGTCAATCGATTCTTGGATGGTGGATGTCGAGTTCTTCATCTTTAGTTTTGCTTTTTCCACTAGTTTTTCTACATCCCCTAGTGTAGTTTTTGGAGCGGCAACGTGGATTATCAGCTCCAAGCATTAGATGCTATTAGACGTACTCGATTTTCTCCTTCATAAGTATTCATGTCTCCACTATGACGCCTTAGGAACCATCTGAGTATTGTGTATTCGAAAGTCCTCTTAATTGTCGTGGCTTGATGACAATTCTAATTGCCACCATTATCTTATGGTTAAATTTGAACCCATAAAGGCAAAGCGATGCTGTAATAGCACCCTTTCAGCCAGCTTCTAAAATCGTTCTCAATTCTGTTAGAATTAGTTACTTGATACTTGATACCTGAACGGCCCGTCATCATTAGTTGCGTGGGCCCCAGCATAATCACCATTTTTTGGAGATTTGCTTGTTAAGCCATTGTGGTTCGCTGGAATCCCGAGGTCAGCCTGGCCAAAGTCTGCCAAAGGTCTTCACCACCACAGGCAGTCACAGCCCTTGTGGATTAGAGTGGGATTTGCCACCATGCGACTTTGCTACCAGGACGGTGGTGGATCCTGGTATTGGTTTACTCTTAGCTAGGCTTCGTGATGGAAACGCTGGACTCCTCAGCCTGAGAGACCTTGCGGGGGACGAATCTCCCTGCTGTACATCGCAGTCCGACAGCCAGGAACACCTCCAAGCCACAATGAGGCGGTAAACCGTTGGGAGGTTACAGACCCATAAGCTGCAAAAGTTTCAAATGTTCCAAATGCTGACAACGAAATGCTTCTATGGTGGGCCACAGTAACACATAGTGAACACAGCATCATCATTATCATTTGTACCAGCAGAACAATAGAGCAAAGCCTTTTGAACAATCCTTTTATCTTCACATCCCACGAAGTCTCTAGTTATCGAAAAACTTTTGTTTATTTTCAAAAAACAGCAGGTTCATAAAGGCTGAAAATTAGGCATCGTTGCGAGAATGTTAAAGCTGAGCACTATTTTCCTGTCATACAAATTGTACTCAATCTCAATGTCAGACTGTCTGCTGTGTTAACTGGGGGAGACACAAATATTTCTATCACCGTATGGGTGGAAATCAGTCCCAACAGCTATGAATTTAAATCAACTCGTAGTCGACTGAGATCGTTAAAGACGTCTGCAGTCAAAGAAACTAAGCTCTACCTCTTAGTTTATGAGCAGCTTTTAAACAGGGTTTAATTTTACCCAGCCATAATCCAACGACCAGCAAATCAATACGAGACCGAAGTGAGTCCAAAAAAGATGGTCGTCGACCCAACGTTAGTTGTAAAACGAGGCAACATTGATAACCTGTATTCGGTCAGTTTATACCTTTTGTTTAGGATAACAAGTTCCAGGTATATAGCATCATCGTGCTATTAAACCTTATAGACCTTGTCTACATTAAACCTCATTCTTTCTGTGAGGCTTAGATCGAACTATCTTCATTACTAGTGATGAACTAGAATCACGACTATGTGTGGCACAACATCTCGAACTAAAAGCTTCCCATTTAAATGAAGATGTGCTTATTTAAAAGCACTGCTGCACTCATTTCACTCTTTATTTAAGAAGACGAAGGCACAACTCGTAAATAAACTGCAAGAAGCGGAATTCCCTTCAGATCGAGATCTCGATCAACAGCCTCCATTATCGAAGGACGTTAAGGTGAGCTGTGACAGCAGATATTTCGATGGATTCCCACAAAAATGTACAACCCATGCGAATGGGTAACCACCAAATATTTGCGGAAACCGCAAGAACTGTAGAAAATTCTAAAACTTCGTGAGGAAAGCAAAACAAACCGGAACAGAACGAAACCACTACGACGTCTCTAAGTCTTGCACCAACTATCCGTTATCTCGCTGTAATGTGAATACTTCTTTGTACCAATATATTCCAGCCAATATGTGTAATTTTCACTGCGATTTCTGTATATTGAAGAACCATCGCATAAAAGTATAAAACAAGACATAAATATATTTCTTTCTGTATAATCCCAGCTAGAGGCTCGTGTAGCGCAGTGGTCGGGGCGCTCTGCGACACATACATGGGTTCGATTCCCGAACCCATGGCCCACCAAGCGTTCCACCCCCTTCGGGTCGGCAAATTGGTGTCAGGTATGGCTGGCTCAATACATCGGTAGGCCAACGCAAGTGGCTATAAAGACCAGATAAGCATTTAATCACCTCCAACGCTGCTTAATGAAATCGAATGCACGGCGCATCCCTAAGGGATAGATCAACCCCGAGAGCTTTATCGTTCTATCCCTTATAATCTCAGCTCCAAATATTGCATGATTCTAGGTTAGTTTCCACTGGTAATTACCTAAAAGAATGCGTGACTACCAACTACTTCAGTATACTGGAATATTGTTGATGAATGCCACGAAGTTAACCAATCTACAATTATGCTAGCAGTCACAAATAAACGTACATATTATATGTATACATATACACATGTATTTATGTAAGGATATTAATATCAGTTTTTACTCCAGATTCGGTTCAATGACGAGAAATGTGTTGTTCATGAGACAAACGACCAAGCGACGATAGACAAGGCGGACGAAGCGGGACCCGAGAGCGAGAATTGAAATATTGGTTCAGATCAAAATATTCGCTCTATCATAATCAAAAAGCTAGGAAATATTTAAGCAACATTCCGCCACTTTTTCTGTATGAATTACCAAGCAATAAAATACTTAATTACTATGTAAGATTTTAGCGCCAGAAAATCTGCTTTCGTCAGCAAATGACCTCAAAGTTAGTAATAATTCGGGTTTCTTGCATTTAAACTAAAACCTTTAATACCGCGTACTATTATTGATTTAACTCCAAAAGGCTCCGACAGATGTTTTCTAAGTTCTGGAAGAAGCCTGAAAGTAACGCTACAATAAATGCATATGCGGCAACATGTACCCGTATTAAAGGACTGTTCCCTACGGTTTATCGCCTAATCGTGGCTGGGAGGTGTTCCTGGGTGTCATGCCGCCATCTACAGTGAGGGGATTCATCTTCCCAGCAGCACCTACCAAAGCTGAGAAAGACCCCGGCGTTCCCAACAGGAAGTTCAGCTAAGAGTAAAGCAATATCAGGATCCACCACCGTCCTAGTAACAAACTAATCACATGGTGTCAAATTCCCCGTGTTCCACAAGAGAATGGTTGTGGTGGTGACGATCTAGGAGCAGACTTTGGCCTAGGTGACCTCGGGACTTCAGGGATCCACAGTAGCCAAGCCAGAGAAACTCCGAAACAGTGGAAATTGTGCTAAAGGCAGCACAACCAGTGAAAAGGGACCATTCTAGTATAAAGTATGTAAGTATTAAAGGACTAATGTAACGCAGAGAATCATCTCAAACTTAATGATTAAATATCGTCCAAAGTTTCCAGATCTAAAATTGCTTCTAACGCCATATTTGCTAAATACATAAAGAAGTTTGGCAACTCATTAACACCATTTACAAAATCAATAGCATGATTCATATCCTAATATTAAATATCTACAATCGTAGTTTTATTGGTGATATCTAAGACAAGACAATGATCTATTAGTACTGGAAAGCCGGGTACTTGTCGAATCCATACTCAGCATACCTGAAAATTTAATAATGCTCCTTATACTACTCTGTACTAAAAAGGCACAACTTCTGACACAGAAGTAAGAACTCAACCACCAAGAGGAAATCCATTCTAATTCTTTCACATTCTTCTTTCACACTTTTAGTCTTCCCAGAACAAGAATACAATATCAGATCAAATAATTGTAAAAAGAGAACGATAAAAACTCACCATTTCTTCTCCCACCAATACTCGGGCTGAGGAATGAATAACTCTGGTTTGTCATATCCGAGATCTTCGGGAGTCGAAATTCCAAGTTCACTTAGAACAGGCTTTATCTTTAAAAGCAGTAATTCACCCTATGTTGAAAGTGAAGATAAATTTTGTGAAGAAACGAGTAGAACCCTAACCTCATTAATGATGTATGGATAGATCATCGCTCTGTTCTTCTTCGTACCACACTTTATCTTGAGAGCTTCCAAAAACCTAACGCACAAAGCAAAGTCGTTCACCCGGCGACAAGCACGTAGAGCGGCTTCAACGACCTAAGTGATTGCCGAAACAATTACCAAAACAACAGTGGTAACAAGAAGACTTGACTAAAACTAAACAATGAAACAACCCTCTGTCAGAAAATCTAGGAACTAAAAATAAACGTGTTGCTAGAATACCTTTGGGTCAGGGATGACGTCATAGTCATGAAGTTCAGTAAGAGCTGAAAGAAGAAATAAATCAAAAAATGAATCAAAATTCCCGTTGTAAATAAAACTCGATTATCACCTATCTTTACATAATTGTAAAAAACATTCCTTGAAATCAAAGCAAGACAACTATTGCCTGGATCGACTCATGAAATACCTAGATGTTACGCCATTGTTAGGTAACATGAATCCGCAAGACCGAAAGCTGTTAGAACTGCTTTGATCTTGCAATTTTTTTTTAGAAACAATCGTTTTGATAGGGATTCAGATGTTTAGAACTGAAGACTATACCCTATCTGTTATTTGCCGATCAAAACTGGATTCATTACCCCTTTATAACACGACATAGCCTAGGTTCACACTCTAGCTTTTTCCTTGGTATTGTTATCGGCACAAACAAATACATAAAAGAACATTACAAGATTCTCAATCACTTTGTAGTTTACCCAAAAATGGAATTTTTCTGAACTTGTTCAGCAAACGCGAGTTGAGTAAATTTCTCCATTTTATCCCATAAGCCAAAAGAAATATAGCAAATTTTGTGAGAACGGCTAGCCATCCTACACAAATTTCGACGAACTCAACCGTCGAATGTTTCAGTAAAAGGAGTGAAAAAGAAAGGATTTTACAATAATCAAAACTACTTCCACTCTTACAAAAGTGAAAATTTGGAATTAAAACTGCTTAACAATGACACCTCTCAACGGTTTACCGCCTCGTCGTGGTTGGGAGGTGTTTCTGGGTGTCGGACTACGATGTACAGCAGGGGGATTCGTCCCCTCGCAAGGTCTCTCAGGCTGAGGAGTCCAGCGTTTCCATCAGGAAGCCTAGCTAAGAGTAAACCAATACCAGGATCCACTATCGTCCTAGTATCAAAGTCGCATGGTGGTAAATCTCCTTCTGATCCACAAGGGATGCGACTGCCTGTCGTGGTGACGACCTGGGGCAGACTTTGGCCAGGTTGACCTCGAGATTCCAGGGAACCACAATGCCAGTAAATCTCCGAAAAATGGTGATTATGTTAGGGCCCGCACAACTAGTGATGACGGGCCGTTCAAGTATCAAGTAAGTATCAAGTAACAATGACTTAACCCTTTCGCACTTCCCAACCGTCAATTTCCGGTCTGTTGAAATAATCGATGAAATGCTTATCGAATCCTGAAATAAAAAAGCTTCTTTTTAAAGAGGAAAGTGAACAAACGAGAGTCTACCCAGCAGCGAATTCCCACTTCCATTATCATAGACACAGCAAGAAAAGCAAAAGAAGAAGAAGAAAAGCAGTACACGTAGAAAATTCTCATCTACCAACTTCTCGTTTTATTCCAAGAATTTCAAGCACAAACAGCTATAAGACAGATCATCTATAGTTTCCAATGGAGAATACACTGCTCTACCTTAAGATGAGCAAAAAAGCCCACTCTGACCATTCCAACTTTTGATTTGCTAAATTACAGCTACGCTCTGATTCAAACAAGCGAACAATTGCAATTTTCAACAAGCTCCCAACTTGTACACCATTAAAGCCAAGAACTATAATCAAGTGGGTCATTGACTAAGTGAAAACAAACGCACTCTCTGCTGGCCATTTCTCCATTATGTCATCCTTGCTCGATAGGCAGTTGGAAGTTGAAATACCACGTCCGACTGAGCCAAGCACAATATTTGCTCGAGTGAGTGAACGAACCAACAAAGCCATACCTAGGCAGTGCATATTGTACGAAACGACGAATATAAAGGTAAAAACTGTCAAATGAATCACTGAGGCTCCACTGCTCTCTAGAAAATGCTTCTAATATAAGGAAATCACTATTAGAGAACATTGACACGACAAGACATGTCACATGAGATAAAGGAACAACCACGGAATTCCCTAAGCTCCCTACAATCCGCCTTACTAAAACAAAACAAACAAACAAATCAATGCCTACTCGGTTAGAAGTGTCCAGCGTGTTGAACTCACTTCCGCACACCTCACTACATACTATCGTAGTCCGACGAGAATTTGCGTACAGCTTCTAGCGCGGGAATCAAAATCATCAATTTTTGGCGTTTTATTTCTGTCCCTTTCGGATTTTATCGAACCATAGTTAAATTTTTCTGGACCTCTTTGTTATCGTGATACTGTTAACCTCCGATAGTCGGTTACCTAATCGTATTTGCCTTTAGGACAGAGGAAATAGCCACAGGGAAGAGTTCATCCCATGTCAAGGCTACTCAGTACAGTTCATTTACGAACCGTAGAAATGGTACTGGTATGAATAAGTGGAAACCCGTCGAAGCGTCTTTTATGGGAAAATAACTGTTATATTAAACCAGATTCATTTAGCAAAGGAGACAAGAACTTAGGAAGAAAATTAATCTGAGAGCAGAAATGGAGGTGATTAATTTCTGGAGGAGATTCTTCAGAAGAGGAGAACTTTAATGATCGCTGCGTTCTTAAGACCCTAAGAGAAAGGATCTGTAGTGGGATTTCTGCCGTTCAAGAATTGGATCAGAGTGAGAGAGCCTTCATTCAAGGTCGTGGCACTCGATGGTCGATGAGGGAGTCCTCGCTTTCTCTCGCAAATAAATCGTTTCATTTTCAAATTTTTGGTCCAGAAGTGATCCAAGTAGAATGCTTGCAGCTGGACGTACTTCATATGAATTGTAATACTTAACCAACTGTAGTTGTGTTATTGTTTTGTTTTGCAGACGTTTTTTTCGGATTGCTTTTCGATTTTTCGACTTTTTGCTTTGATCCTTCTCACTTAGGATGATGATTACTGTGATGGTATACCCGTTATGATACCATATTATCAAGTATTGATCCGACTTTCGATCGGTTGTAAGTCCTGTATTTTTAAAGTTTTCGCAACGATACTGGCTTTCCGGCAACTGGTGATAAACTTTTGATCAATAGAGTATTTCAGGACAGTTGTGATGAAGACGAAGACGTCGAAGCATTAGCCGAAAATGAAAGTTACTTGTCGTCCTCGTATAGGCTTATCAAAAAAGGGATGCATATCGATTAGTATTTCAGGGGTTCAGAACTTCATAGACTTAGAGAAGAGACTTCTCTCTAACATATATGTGGTTTTCACACAACATCCTTTCAGATTCGAATATATTTAGGGTTAAAAAACGATGGCGAGACTTAGGTTTCTAAAATTTCCAGTGGAAGATTGGCAGCTGGGAACACAAACGATAAACTGACTGACACCATCATGTCATAATGGACGAAATCTTGTTGGTTCACCTGCTTTCATATTCGAAGAGCCATGAAGCAATCAAGCCGAAGAAGTATGTGTGACGACTTCCAGAAAGTCAGAGTTCCATCCTGGAAAGGCAAGAGCGCTTCTATCCTGCGGGCAAATGTTTATGGATTCTAGTATCTTTTATTTCGTCAGTAAAGTTGGCTGTGAGCTGAGATGTGTTGTTCGGAATTTGAAGCGAACGCCATACTCGCATCGTATGACTCATATAGAGGTCACGGCACTGAATGTGCGGATGTAGTAGGCTCTAGTTTGTTGTCAATTGTGCTTGGTTCTTAAAGTCCTTACGATTCAATTTTCATTACTCTGGTCCTTACACATTGTCATGACTTATGATGGTCGATTTCTTAGTGACATTAAAGCATTCCTTTAATGTCGCGGTAGTTTTCCGGCACCTTATACGAGCTTTTTGATATTCCCACATATTATTTATACATGCGGTTCTTGTTTTCAGTCTATTTCTGAAACGAAGTTGATCCCTTTCGCCTTTCGTGCATAATTTTTAAAGGATGACATTCCACGTTATGTTTCCTTTCATGGAAAACATGTTAGTGACCATTTTTCCTCACGCATCAGCTGTTTACTGCTATTTTATTGCACTTGTATTTCACATAACCTTTGTACTTTGAATCAATTCCTTGTCAGCTGGGTATTCTAGACCCTGATACCTTACCTAACCAGTCGAGCATACCTGCATGTCGGGTGGCACCCCACAATGCCTACTAATAACGAGCACTTGGCGAATCGTAGCCGATGAATCCCGCGGGACAAGGAGAGGCCTATGGTGTGTCCGTTGGAGAGATCTAATCGCACGTCCATCTTCATCACGTCGCTCATTGTGTGTGTGCGAGCCTCATCCCACGAGTGAATGTCCACTCGAGTCGTCCCTCGTCTGCCTCCGGCCTCTCCAGCCGGTCCTCCTCTCGTGATGAAGCGAAGCCGGGCGTCGAGGAGGGCGTGCGCAGTGTCCGATCGATCCACTTCGTCATAGCCGTCCATTAAGTGGTGACCTCTGCTTCCTGACCTAACCCTTCTGCTAACCAAGCGCTTCCGACCACACAATCCAATTAGTCATTCTTCTCGAATTATTGGAACGTCATGCGATTGCATTGTCGTTAATGAAGTTTCATCACCAAGAACTTATGAGTGTATAATCTGATAAATACGGATTTCTCCTGCTCGGTTTTTACATTCAGTGTTTTTTATTTCTCTCTTTCACTCTACTCCTTTATTTTTCGTGTCAAGTATTTCATTAAAAGTCTCCGGTCTTTTGTTTTAAGTCGAGCGTCGTCGGTTTGCCTAGCTGTCATAATGGTTTTTCTTTTGCCGATGTTTAGGAAATGCTCCTAAAATTCACTCTTCTCATGATGTTCTGATTTCTGTGTTTCGATGTGTACTGCTATGCACTGTATGTGCTGTCAGTTTGAACATCAGTGACGAAGCTCTCCGTCAAATCTAGATTGCCTCGGCTTGTTGGTCTTAGTGAGCATGAAACCCTCATTAAACCCTTCATATTCTCTGCGTTCAGTTATTGGAGTAACACCTTCGTCCATCTTCTTCCTTATCCATTTTCCTTGTTATTCTTTCTATTCACACCTTTCCCTCACTGCACTTTTTTTCTTTTAATACTTCCTACTGTCCGTATTCTTGTTGAGCAAACACGAGGTGTTATTTTATTTCTTTATTTACGAATAAGCTGACGTTTTGTCCGATTTCGTCGTCCTCAAAGCCTGGAAGGGCCAAGTTGACTCCAATCTACCCATCTCACAGTGTCATTCTGTTCTGTCCTTCAAATTTGCTCATTTCTCTTCCTTTCTCTTCTCGCTTTACGAAATATTTAGAGTTGAAGGGTTTGGGCAGACGAAAGTTTTCATCAAATCTGAATAGCTTTGGCTCGGTGACCTTAATGAACACGAAACCCTCATTAGACCCTTCATATTATCTGCATTCAGTTTTTAGAGTTACGCCTTCCTTCTTCTTCTTTCTTATTCATTCTCTTTGTTATTCTTTCGATTTACACCTTTGCGTTATTACACTTTTTTTCTTTGAATTTTTCCTACTGTCCTTCATATTCTTGTTGAGCAAACGCGAGGTGTTATCTTATTCCTTTACTTGCGAGCCAGCTGACGTTTCAGCGGATTTCGCTCTCCTCACAGCCTGGAAAGGTCAAATTGACCCGGATCTGCCCATCTTCTTACAGTGTCATTCTGTTCTTTCTTTCAAATCTTCCTGTTTCTCTCTCTCTTTTCTCCTTGCTTTTTGAAGTCTTTAGGGTTTTTAAACTGAGTCAGTTAATCCAGTTGTTTAAAATCCGACGGTAATGAGACGATGAACGCAGATGTTTTTCTAGTTTTCCAGATGTTGAAACGGTTACAATTATGACTGGCCATTCTTACTGCGGCTCGATTTTCGTTCTCCTTCAAACACTATGTTTTGGGACCAGAGGTGAATCCTTGTGAACATCGTTGTGCTTCTGTTCATTCTTTTATCCTTGAATATTTTTATAAACTAACCTTCGTTTTTTGTCGTTCGCGGCTACTATATAGCGCTATAGTTCTTTCTCCTAGTTCCTTGACGTTAGTGCAGATGTTACCCTTTTAGTTTATAAAATCAGATTCAGAAGTTCGTATTTGGTTCGTGTTTTCGGTGATAATTCTATGTAATCTGCGTCATGCTCCCTCTCTGCAGACTAGGCTTGGCTTTGATTTGATAACACTATCTACGTGAGTGAGCCCTTCCTTCGAGTATTTGATTACTTTGTAGTCCACAGTCTCTTTATAGTTTACAGTCTATAGAAAATCGATTGTGGAGCGATTATTTTGTTCTTATTTCTCTTAGAGAATCGGTAGACCAAATCACGGTCTTATTAGAGGGCTGCAGAGTAAATATAAGTGTTTGACTGCAGCTTAAATCTGCAACTATAACAGAAGTTAGTTACTGGATAGGAATATGGAAAGCTTTAAGAAATCGCTCCTTCCTAGTTCAAGGAATGTTGCAGAATAAGTGACTGCATTACACCTGCTGAAACCTTTTTTTGCGTTTTCAAAAGATCTTGGCGCTGATCGATCGATCCCTTTTTGTATTCGTCAAAGAATTGCTTTACGAAACCAACGTTTTGCAGTGTATCCAAGTATAGAATATTAAGCCGTTTATATGCTTCTCAGATTTCCAGTGATTTCCAAGCAGTTCTGGGTCATCCGCAAAGTTTGCTGTTGATTGTTCCTGGATGACTTGCTATTATTGACTTGGTTAAAATTAGTGAAAATGAACTTCTATCTAATTGATCAGTACTTAAGTACTGTTTTAGTTGACCTTCGTCAGTCGGCAACTAACAAAGCCTTTATCGCTACTATACCCGATGGCGACTATGAAGTTGTTCATCCATTCCAGATTCGTGACAAAAATGAGCGAATGGGAATTGGTCAGGGAGTTTGTGCCACATTTTATTCGTTAGCTAAAAACATATATTTCTCAATCTTAGTTCAGATACTCGTAATTACTTTCTCAAAGCTGCCGAACATTACCAACATGTGACGATTGTAATTCGTAGCAATGCTATCGGTCGCATTAAGTTGGTGTTAGAACGAAACAATTTCATATTCCTAAACCAGACCAGCTTCCGTAAGGTAACCCAGGTAGCCTGTCCTCTTACCCATAGACTGGTTTCCAGACTGTTTTACATTCAGTTGGATTCAACTGGCGAGCGCGGCTTCTCGAATCGTGTTGAAAATTGCTATTATCAGGGCACGGTGGCAGGCGATTCATCATCATTCGTTGCTCTTTCGTCATGCAATGGATTGAGGTATAGCCGCTTCTCGTAATTCCGTGTTGTTTTTTCTACTTGTCCAAGATTAATGATAGAGTACAACATTTCAAAATTTCTTTCCATGTTTGGTATAGCTTTGAACGTATTTGAAGGGAGTATGGTAGAGCTAATATTTTATTTTAAATGCATGTAAAATTCACGTTTTATATCCGCTGGAAGCACAGCATGTCATGGTTAGATTGCAGATTAGTCGCTGAAACAATCTAGTAAGAAGGTTCATATGAACTGGCCTTGTTGAGTCGATGCGAAGTTGCTATAAGGTGTAGTCGTTGTTGTTGTTGTTGTTGATGTGGTTGTTGTTGTTGTCATCGTCGTCGTCCTTGTTGTTGTTTGATGGCTTACGTCTCGGCAATTTCTCCTTCCGCAGGGCCGTGCTGTTACGAGTGGGAATCCCAACAAACACAGGTCATACGAACATTTGAATAAATATATCAATTGTTTATGCCGAGGTTTATAGAAAGTCGGTTTTCTGAATTATTAGGAAGCCTCAGTTTTGCTTGAAATTCTTCAGACTTAACGCTTTGACGAGTTTGTCTCTTATGTGGCTGAATATGCTGTATGCTGTATGCACAAGTATAAACCATGATACATAGAAAGAGGGACTTATTTCTCAATAACCGGAATACACTTGGGTAAACGTACACTTATGATTTGACCCAATTACCAAAACAATAGTGTGGCTTGAGCTGAAAATGGGGCAGTGGACAGACGACAAGGGACGTAATACTGGTCTCAAACTCAAATATAGCCAAGGTATATGTCGATGTTGAAGATAAACCGTTAGTCAAATGAAGTGAAGGTGTTGAGACAAATCTGACTAGAAAGGATTATATGTGAAGGTAACCTAAATTAACAAATAGCATGGAGGTTGCAAATAGTTGCACAGTTTCTTTAGTTTACAAGTTTACTTGGGACGTTCTTCAGTATTTTATGATTGGTGTAATTTTTAATGACCGAATACGGTTCTTGATTGTAGTCGATGAGGGCGGAGTATGAAATGCTTATCTTATTTTGCTATTATTCATGTCTGATTTTCTATCCTTTTGTTGAAAGTGTAATAAGGAGGAATGTTCTACCTTAAGTTAGTGACATACTTCACTCAGAGGGATAATCGCATTCTCAAATGGATCCACGTATGGAGTATGGCCCTTGGACGTTGGTGATAGAGGACGGAGACATCCACATATTCTATACAAAACTGGCTGGTCGAAGGATGCAAAATGTGGCACATCTTTAGCACCTATTGAGCATATCATACGCCGTAGGGTAAGTTGCTCATTTGTCTATGTTTTTCTTAAGAAATAGTGATCGATCGTGGTTTTTCGCTAGTTCCCGATAATTCTTCAATGCCAGTGGCTCTTGGGAGCCTTCAGGTTTACCAAATTCGGAGAGGACGATTTGCTTAAAGTGTATACAGTCCTAGGTCAAGCTCTGATATGGTTGGCGATTAGCTGAGATGTTTTTTTTTTAGCGTTCAAAGGTGCCAGTTTTGTCAATGTAAGAGTTTGAGAAAAGTGTACGACCAAAAAAAAAATTACATTTGGATCAGAGTAAATTCACTTGTTTCTTGTTTCTCGGATGTCTTTACGTTGTCGAGAGTTCCAGCATGCTATATCTCAAGTTGTTCTTGGAGCTTTGAGCGCAGTCGCTATAATCAAAGAAGAATCTGTTGCCGTTGACTATCTCCCATGGGTGCTCTTTTGATGTTTATTGGAGTACTCACATCTGTTCAATCGTGCCGTATAGCATTGGCGCATCCATTGTCAGTAGTGATTTATCCGATTTGACGCATGTGCTCCAAGTGAACAAGGCTATTATGGACCACTAAATTTGCATGACAGTCAGTTTCACCGTTTGAAGTTAGGTCATTGTTTTAGAGAAGCGTTTTCTATCGTTCGAGAAACTGCTATTGTGAGGAGTATTCGAGACAGCTGTTGTTCGTCTCCTTCACGGAAACATCCTATCGCGCCAGACTTCTTTGGTTTATGCTGATAAAGCCACAAATGTGCGGCTGAGAACAGCTCCACACTTCCTTATAACCCTTCCTATATTTCCTTGTCTTTTCGGCGCGTTGAGAAATCTCAATCAGAAAAAGTGCTTCGTTAAATTAGACAGTCTTGTACTGGTATAAGAATGTCCTTCGACTCCTAACGACCCCATTTTTGCGATGAGCCCTCATTTGCTGCTAGCGCAGGTGGCCAACCAGTGTAAGATTACTTCGCAGATCTAAGTAAAATGTTGAAATAAATTTAAAGTGCATTTATAGTGAAGGTACCGCATTGGTTTCCTACCAATAAAATATCAGTACAGTGGGCACTAGCGAGCACATTGATGAGCACGGAAGCGAGATGCATCCGCAGATTATAAGATTAGGGATGAAATCCGAGTTTCTTTTTATATTCGTGTTGCTCGAAATTCTTCATCTTATCAGCATCGTGCTCTTTATATGGTCCTTTCTAGTTGAAAAAGTGCAGTGTAGTACATTTGACACTTCTTCCTGTCTAGTGATAAGGTTTTATTTATGGGGTTCTGAGTTGCCCTGTGAGACGATTTGTTGTGGAAAATTCCATAAGTGATGCACATTCGTAAGCTTGTTCTATACACATTTCTGTGTAACATATACATAATGTTTCAAAGAATGAAGTACAAATAGAAGAAAGACACACATATTATCCATATTTAGAGTCCCCAAAGCAAGTCTTACTAGTTAGTAGAAATTTCCCGAACATAGATCGGCTGCTATTTTGGTTAACAGAAGTATGTTGAACACTGTCAGCAACAGTCAGCTCTTCTTAAAGCTGTGTTGTAGATGTCTTTGCACCGTCAACGACACAGGCGAGATATTTCAAAACAGACGAAATATGTTGAATTGGCTGTCATCGGAGACCATGAATATGTTGGTTTTTCAATATTTTCTCCTAACTTTTCTAAATATCAAGTGTTTGTTTTCACTTTATCGTTCCTTTACTGCATTTCCTCTGTTTCGTTGAAGGTTAAGCAGCATGGGTACTCAGAGGACGACTCGTTGGCTTATATGCTTGAAGCAGTCAACATTGCCGATTTTGTGAGTAGACTTGACAGCGTTCAGTTTTTCTTCACGTATTAAATTTAGAAAAAGCAAGAGTCGATTGTTAGCTAGAAGGGATACTACTGCGTGGAAATGCCGCACTCTTGTATTAAATTGTGGGCGCAAAGGAAGCCGACATATTCATTAGCGGCGCCTATTTATCCATCCTACGCGAGGGAGAGAGAAGGCTTTCTGCTAAAATAATCCATTTTAATCGGCAAGTATTATGAAGTAGAGAATGATTGATGGATACAGTGGTACTGTTGGACTGCTCATATTCATGTCTTTTGGTGGAAACTAGTTTAGTTGTCCAGTTTTTTAAAATAGTCAACGTGTGGCTAGAACTGAATGCGTTTGTTTTAACATATACTTATGTACTTACTTATTTGGATACCTGGACGACTTCTCCTCACCGGTTGTGCGGGCTCCAGCATGATCTCCATTTTTTGGGAATTTTGCTGGTTTTGCCATTCTTTCCCTGGAGTCCCGAGGTCAGCCTAGCCAAAGTCTGCCCCAGGTCGTCACGACCACAAACAGTTGCACCCCTTGTGGATCAGAGGGAGGTTTGCCAGCATGCGACTAGTCTCATATCCAGACGGTGGTGTATCCTGGTATTGGTTTACCCTTATCTAGGCTTTCTGATAGAAAAGCTGGACTTCCTCCTAGCTTGGGAGCCTCTGCTGAGTGGACGAGTCCTCCCGTTCTACGTGGCAGCCCGACGCACAGGAACACCTCCCGGCCACGATGAGGCGGTAAACCATTGGAAGGGCGCTTATATAAGGTATAATATTATACGAACAGCTTTAGTTGCAAAAAAAGAACGTTCGGAACTTTCATATTGCAAAATCGGACATTTGATGCTGAATAACCTAATAATGTAGTTCTTTTTTCTATTGGTCGTAAAATTGTTGTCGGTAGAAAATATGTGGTTGTTTGTCTGAAAAGTTGTTGGTTGAAAACCTTTAATATATAAGATCTATATAAGATCAGTTCTGTAGTAGAGAAGTTTTTCTTTGTAGTTATGGAGGTATTAAATGAATTCGCAATAGTTTTACAACTGGAACGACTGTGTCGTTTACAAGATAGTACGATAACTGTGACAGATGTCGTTTCGTAATTAGTTGGGCTGATCGGCAAGTCATCTTTAGATGTTTTCACGTGATTTGAATGTACGATTGTCGGTGGTCTATTCTGAAGTTTGGCTGGATGTGCAGAGGGTTGACCTCTTCGAGGACATTGAAAGGACCTTAAGCGGTGTCGTCGATTACTCAACTGGACATATTTACAATATCGGCAAGTTCCATGTTGCTTATCCATGGTCGTTATTAATTACTAGGCCATCGGTTTAGTTTACATAGCGGTAAAAGTTATGTTTACTCTACTATTCTACTCAGGTTCTATTGAGAATAACACTGATATTTTATAGCTAAGGATGCCAGCGTTTTGTTCAGTGGTGGATCATTTGCAAACCATGAATCGATTAATGCTGTTTTTCGCAGTATTTGCACGGCAAGGTCTTCGGCTGTAATTAAGGTTAGTTCTTATTTATGAGTACTGTAGTGATGTTTTGGTGTCGTAAACGTATTAAGTTTGTCGGTCCTATCGCTTACTTATTGTATTCGTTTTATAACGAGTTTTGAAGCCGAAACCAGTTTCTGGTTTGTTTGAATGACTTGAATGACTCCCATCAGCAGATCTCTTAACTGATCGCCTTTACACCCACGTTTCTCATCTTCTAGACGATAAACCCTTTTGGCGTTAATTCTATCCTAATTGTGTGCCATGCACCGAACGCCGTTGATATTTTCGTGATACTGTGAGCATAAATAGTTCACTTTATTTCCTGCTCGTTCTTTTACTTCGCAGAGCATTTTTGCTACATCTTTTTTTAACTAATGGATAACTTATCCTACGCGGATGTTGTGGCGGATGTCCTTGAAAAAAGCTCTGTTATACACTTAGGGATATGTAAAAAAAGAAACCTATGGATGAATTTGTTCACCGGTTGTGAAGCTCACGGCAGCTACTAACATGGCTATTATCACACGGAGGTTCGAAACTTTAGTAGATTTTATCATCATAGAATTTAATTCATTGAGGAAACTTGTATAGACAATGTATGTAGAAGGATCAGATATGTTTTCGACTATGGATGAAGTGCATGTTTTTAAAGTCTTAATTTTCCGAATTAATGTTCTTACCAGGGTGCGTGTAGCGCAGTGGTCGGAGGCGCCCTGCAATGCACATGGGATTGATCCCCAGCCGCAGGCCCACTATGCCCTCCATACCCTCGGGGCCGGCAAATTGCTACCAGGCTTGTCTAAAAGGTTAGCAGCACTGGCTCGATACATCAGTAGGCTACCCCGAGTTATTATAAAGGCCAGATATGCATTCAGTCACCTCCGGCGAAGCTTATTGAAGTCGAATGCATTATCCTTTATCGTTTTTATACTTCGCACCGGTTTTACACTGTCTAAATATTACAACGTGCAGGCGTTACGGTTTGTAATCCGCGCATAAGTTGCATGAGTTTATGTTCGCAATTTATAAGTTTAATAGGTGAAGTGATCTTGAATAGCTTATCTTGTACACCGTGCACTATATTCTCCAGCAAACGGTGGTGAGCCATGCCAGCGAGAATTAATGGTTCATGCTGAATGTACTAACTGTTCCCTGGATAGACGCAACGTTGATATTTGTGAAGAATTCTTAAGGCTTGAAATCTGTGTTTGAATGTCTACCAAAATTGTTCTAATTTGCTTTTTTCTATCGTTTTGTTCTAAGCTGGTAGATGAAATAGTGATCAAATTTAAACGGGGCCTTTGAAATGCCATGATCAAGCTTAAATTCACTTAGTGAACATAAGAACGGTTAGAACCTACGGTTTTTTGTCAACAAGATAGAAATTCATTTGTTTCGGAAACATTGATTTCTGAAATTCTGAGTGTGAGGGTTTTTCGAACGGCATTTTTAGCAGAGATTTGTTTGCGGGGAATTTTCTCAACTATCTTTTTTCTCCTAACAGCCGTTGAGGTGCTAGGAGAAAGAAGATAGTTGGTTAGTTTCATTGAGTGTTACGTGGTTCCTTTTATCGAAAGTAAAGAACATTATTGAAAACGTCGTTATAACCACCTTTAGGCGTGCATTCGCCCTTGGAAAGTGCTTACGAGCTTCATATCGGGCCAATTACTCCGTGGAAAAATAGGTTGTCGTATGCGAACAATTTTTTTTATCGCACATCATAATGCGACTGAGAAATGGATGTTTTTTTTTCTTTTTTTATGTAAAAAGAGCACAGAGAGTCGTATGGTCTTCTTCGTTCTCGTTCAGTTCATATGGCATCCGCCTCTCAAGGTTCTCCACCTGTCCAGTGTCTTCGAAATGTCAATCGATTCTTGGATGGTGGATGTCGAGTTCTTCATCTTTAGCTTTGCTTTTTCCACTAGTTTTTCTACATCCCCTAGTGTAGTTTTTGGAGCGGCAACGTGGATTATCAGTTCCAAGCACTAGATGCTATTAGACGTACTCGATTTTCTCCTTCATAAGTATTCATGTCTCCACTATGACGCCTTAGGAACCATCTGAGTATTGTGTATTCGAAAGTCCTCTTAATTGTCGTGGCTTGATGACAATTCTAATTGCCACCATTATCTTATGGTTAAATTTGAACCCATAAAGGCAAAGCGATGCTGTAATAGCACCATTTCAGCCAGCTTCTAAAATCGTTCTCAATTCTGTTAGAATTAGTTACTTGAAGGACCCATCATCATTAGTTGTGCGGGCCTTAGCATAATCACCATTTCTTGGAGATTTGCTTGTTAAGCCGTTGTGGTTCCCTGGAATCCCGAGGACATTCTGGCCAAAGTCTGCCCCAGGTCATCACCACGACAGGTAGTCGCAGCCCTTGTGCATCAGAGGGAGATTTACCACCGTGGGACCTTGATACCAAGACGGCGGTGGATCCTAATATTGGTTTACTCTTAGCTAGGCTTCCTGATGGAAACACTGGACTCCTCAGCCTGAGAGACCTTGCCGGGGGGAAGAATCTCCCCGTTGTACATCGCACTCCGACACCCAGGAATACCTCCCAGTCACGATGAGGCGGTAAACCGTTGGCCAGTTAGAATTAGTTACCACGTGACAAATAGTAAAGTAACAAGTACCTTTTGAAATAATGTAAGCAACAATTATTGCTGATGCTTTCAAACAATTGTCATGGCAGGAAAAGATGTCATTTTCGTGCCATCTTATATATTTGCATATGTGACAATGTTCGAATGATGTTCATGTAGTAAATGCATGAACGCAATGAATTTGCGTGCTCGAACAGACAAGTTAAGCCCAGATTCCGAATGCATATTTCCACGGCTCTTCAATCCCATAACAGGGACTCGTTTTCTCATGGAGAAATACGTTATAAACCCTATAAACACTACGTTAACTTTTTATTTACTGGGTACTACAATTTTTTACGGCAAGTTAACGTATGTGATGTAACCACAATGGTGCTGAGATATTTGCAAAACTCCGGACCACAGCTGTCTGTGATGGGGATTGAACACGCTGTTACCCTTTCCAGGAGCTAACGCGTTCACCACCACACCATGCGAGTCCTTCGTTTCGTTCTTCTCTCAGCTAGTTTTCTGTCTACCAGTGGTCTGAAGTTTGCAAATATATCATCATCATTGTGACTACAAACATTCTTGTTTTGGAATGACTTTATCTGGGTTAATGGTTGTCCATGCCTGAGGGAAAATTCGTTTGTTATTTTCATCTGTTTATAGTTAAACTATGTGTATGTGTTGGCTCTATATCCCTTAATGATAAAAAGATACAAAGAGCAAAGTGTTTACTGTTGATCAATCTCCGCTTTAAATCATACCTTCTACTCCATTAGGGGCGTCGCGGTAATGGGATGAACGTTTCGCCTATACAGTGATTTGTGTGAACCCAACGATTCTTCAAATCAGTGCTCTTTTCCTCTCGGACAAGTGTGGTGCAATTTTGCAACCTCTAGGGAAGAATGATATGGTTTTTACCACGCTCGAGGTTAAACCAGTGCATGTGTATGTATTGCAATGCACCTCTAACCATCGCACTACACACCTCTTATTGATGTATGTATTAAACAATTAACTTATTAGTTATCTCCATTACAAACAGCGTGGAATTTGCGGAATCATCGTAAATGGGATGGTATGAGGGTAATGTTTTTCTATAAGGAGGGATTTTCAGTCATCGAGATCAGAAGTTCATGTTTCGATTGTTCATATTCAGGCTCCAGCTAGAGCTTTATATTTTCCCTAATTTTTAAAAAAAATCTCTCCGTTCATATTTTCTGATTCCTTCTTTTTTTTCATCGTGGATTTCCATCGTGTGCAGGATCATCTATCGATTATTCGACAGATTTTTACCTTAAGGTGGCAGATTGTGATTGAACGAGAGCCATATGTGACCACGTATTTGTCATGAGTTGTTTGCGCCACAAATCATCTGCAATCTCACCACCTATTAAGTCTTTTGGTCACTAACCAGGTATCTGTCCATGTTCCTCGCGTCAAAGGTAATGTGAGTTTCCTTAGCCCAACGTTCTCGATTGACGCCGTGGAAACTCCTCTATTTTCCTTCATTGGTGTGGAGATGGACACAGATTGTTATCCGGACCTTGCTCTGGTATACGTTCAATTTTAGGCGGCCTTCAAAATGGAAATATCGTATGTGGGTCATCTATTACTCATAGGGGCCTTAGCGCCGGCTGAAAAAGGACTGAGACATCAATTAGCTTTATTAACAAAGGTCCTCTTTGTTGCTTTCTTTGCATTATTACCAAGGAAAGTAATTCGAGACTCTTATCTTTGTATTCGTACAAGAGACTTCTCTCATCGGAACTCTGTGTGTTACTAATTGCAAAGAACGCAAAAAAATGGAGCAACATTAGTGGATATAATTTCTGTGGAGATTTCTACGTTCTTTGGAAGAATTTTAGTACAAGAGTTCAAATTCCTCCGAAGCTCATATGGTTGAACACGTCGTTTACGCTGAAATGGCGTTTATGCCATATGGCTCGTAACGACCACAAAATGAGTTTTTGGGTTTTGTATCTGTTCTTGCGGATTATACTTTCCTTTGTGCATCATATAGAAGGTAGAACGCGCGTGGAGAGAACCAGTGTCATGTAGAGGGTAGTATTGCTGAGACAATAGGAATCAACCAGTTTGCCGACCACACTTTTATAACATATGAGCTCTTTTTTTCTGAATTTAACGTCACCCGTGTTGTCATCATCAATCCATAGGTCCATGAGGCAGAAGAAAACCTAATTCGTCATTCAGCAAGAAACTACTGGACTTTTGTTGTAGTGCCAACAACAATATTTTTAAATCGACCATCGTTTACCTCTGCAGTAATAATCAATATCTTCTGGAATTATTAAGCTTACACGAGGTTGTTATATAAGTTCTATTCGGGTAACGTTTCTACGTCTTCGTCTTCATCAGAACCGATGATCCAACTCGATGATCCACATTTGTTGGCTTTCTCGATAATGGACTCTGATGAACACGAAGACATCGAAACGTTAGCCGAATAAAATTTGTATAACAGCTTCGTGTAAGCATAGCAATCCAAGAAAGCGCCAACAGCAGTTGCACAATCTAATTTACAACATCCAAGACTTTAGAAACCAAATGTGGTGATAACTGGATTGTTTAAGTAGACATAACAGTTTTGTGATTTGTCTTTATCTGAATCTATTTCTAAGCTGTTATTCTGTTAGAGTTTTCTGAATTTCAACACCACTGTCTGTTGTGATAGAATGTGCAAGGAATTGGGTCATACCTAGTAAAAAAATGCTTCTTTCTACACATAGTCGTCATGCCTCATTATCCCACCTATCACCATATCCGGTTCCGAAAGTCTTGAATGTTGTAACTCTGTGGTTTGATCGATTATATAGTTAGCTACAGATGATTCTTTTGCTGGCTGAAAATTTTCTTGCGAACTCATCTGTATATTTGTTTGGAGCGGAGTTCTCCCTAACCTTTTTTTTATTTCAAAAGATTTCGTTTGTGGCCCATGGTTTGAGTGGTCGACTACCATATGTTAGTTCTATCAATTCGTCCGTCACAGAAATTATATGCTTAAATTAGATTCACTGACGATAGATTAGAGTTGAGAATGATGAGGGGTTGCCAGTGGAGACTCGGATTAACTGCGGTAATTGTCGGGCTTCTCGAAAAACATCCCACCTTAGAGAATTTTGCTGTTTTAGTTCTTAAACTAATAAGGAATAACTATTGGTGTTCTGTCGGAAACACATGAAAAATTACGACTTGGCTGTTAAAGTTTCATTTCTTTATTCTTTTCAGACCTCTAGGTTACACTTTGTTTTAAGGGTTACGGTAACTGGGCGTAGTCGTGAACTAGATTTTGTTTTACAGCGACGATGAAATTGGTTGTAGAGAATGGTATGACACTGGTTCGCTGAAGGGTAAACGTGATTGGAAGAATGTTATTTCAGTTGTAAATTTGTAGCTTCCGTACGATCAGTAAGATTTTCACCTCGGTAGAATAAGATGACTTGCATTTTACTGGCAAATCTCTTTAGACTCTAATGGTCATTATTTCAATTGAAAAAGTTTTTTACCTTCGTTTAACACGTCGCGTCTGTGATGTATTGTATACAATACATTTGATGCGAAAATATTAACTGTTTTCAACATTAAACCAGCGTTTCTCGGTTCGTATTAGATTCCATTAGTTGGAAGAAAAAACATTTGAATCGAGATTTTCTGCTGCTGACGCGTATTTTACTTTGAACACGGAAGCAAATGAACAGGCGAGGTTTCGTACTGCTTGACACTGTGCTGTTTCAACCACAATGATACTGAGATATTTGCAAAACTCCGGACCACAGTGATACCGAGATATTTGCAAAAAAACGCAGGTGTCTGCGGTGGGGACGGAACTCGCTACTACCCTTTCCGAGGACTAACGTGCTCACCACCACACCATACGGATGATCCTCCGTTTCGCCTTTCTCTCAGCTTGTTTTCTATTTCAACTCCTGGAAAGGGTAACAACAAGATTGTTCCCCACTGCAGACACCTGCGGTCCGGACTTTTGCAAATATCTCAGTATCTTCCCATGACCGACTTTCTGTTAACCTCGGCATTAATTGATAATTCAATGTTTTTCATCAATAAGCAGACACGAGGTTGTTAATATAGAATTTATTAGAACACAATTGCTGACGTTTCGGCGGTTTCGCCTTCTTCAGAGCCTGGAAAGGTCAAATTGAGATGCGATCTACTCAGCCAAACACTTTCATAACCCCAGCAGATAAAACTTGATAAATCGATTTGTATTCGCATAAGAACGACTCCGCAATGCAAGCCATCCGTGAGCTTCTTGAGAAACACGAAGGAGCGATTAACATGTATGGCTTTTCGATTCAGCAGCTTATGGTCCTCCTGAAGGTCTGTTTAAACTGCTCGATCTTCAGATGGTCCGGGAAATATTACGCACAAATTAGAGGGCTGGCAAT